>RJVU01066102.1:237712-252952 GCA_003731715.1 Anabarilius grahami | reverse complement strand
TTACATGTAAACAACATACCTGGCAATAAAGCTCTTTCTGATTCTGATTGTGAAAGATCAAAGAGATATTGATATTGTTAATTACAGTATTTCTTCATATCAGAGAGCATCATCTGCAAAACTGAACTGGAGTAAAACGGAAGCATTTTGGTGCAATGATAAAAGAAAAATGCCTTTACCTGTTATACCTGGAAATGTAAAGTTTTTAGGCGCTTTTTTTTTTAGGTTCAGAAGTGTATCAAATGAAAAACTGGGACAGTGTTAAAGATAAAATTTGTAATAGATTATCAAAATGGAACTGGATTTTGCCTCAACTATCTTATAGAGGAAGAGTGCTGGTCATAAATAATCTTGCTGCTTCTGTCCTATGGCATAAATTAATTGTGTTGAACCCGCCAGATGATTTTATTAGGGAAATTCAAAAAGTGTTTGTTAATTTTTTCTGGGATGGACAACATTGGCTAAGAGAGTCAGTATTGTATCTGCAGTTAAGTGAAGGAGGCCAAGGCCTTATGGACATTAAGTCCAAAGTAGCTGCTTTTAGACTGCAGACTGCACAAAGACTCCTGTATCATCAGTCTCCGAATTGGACAAAAATAGCTTGTGCTTTATTGAATAAAGTGGGGCGGATTAACTTTGGATAGACACCTTTTTTTGATGAATTTGAAGGAAGTGGATTTTAATGGACTCTCTTCTTTTTATGCATCAGTATTAAATGCATGGAAAATATTTATTGGACCAAAATATAGTGCCTCAAAAAAAAGCTAAATTGTTTTGATTAAATGTTTTATTCGGTATGGCAAAAATGGCAATTTGGTTGACAAGAAAAAGAAAATTACTGTTAGAGTTCTGGTAAAAAGTAGGCTGGTAATGGATTATAAGTGTTACGAATTGGTGAATGATACTGAAGCTTTCTTCTTTTTATGGGGTGTTGGAAATATTTTGTCAACCCAATGAAGAGGGAGGTTGTGATATATTGTTGTAAAAAGCTTTTTTTATTTATTTGTTTATTTGTAAGAATGTATATATGAAGTAATGTGGTGTTTTTAATGGTGTATGTATTTTGTGCTAATGGATTGTAATTAAAGTGATGTTAAAAGTAAAAAGTCTCACTCCAATTAAGAAGATTCCGATCAGCAGTGAATCTCCTCTTTTGAAACACATTGTGTCTTTTAGGCGTTTTGCATATATGATAGTCCAGAATGATGCCGAGCTAGACTTGTCACTCAGCTTTAGAGTTGATGGGTTTGAGTACGTCATTTTTGTTACAACGGCGGAAACAAAATGTTTTGGTTGTGGGAAAGTAGGGCATTTAATTCGAAAGTGTCCTGATAAACTGAAAGAAAACTATGATATCGGGGAAAGGAATGCTGTTTCTGTTCCCAATACGAGTGACGCAATTGAGACCGACTTGGTGACTTCAGAGGTTCACCGGGGGGAGAGTCGAGTTGAGGCAGAGTCGGTCACGGGGGAGGTTGCCCTCGGCCAGAAACCGGAGGCCGCTGGTGTTGCTGAGGCTGGTTCAGCCTCGTCGGATCGGGGGTGTTCAAGTGCGACTCATGCTGTAAAGTCTGTTAATGATTCTGTGGATGGAGTCTTACGGATTTTGCGTAATGTATGTGAGGTGGATTGTGTCGATACAGAGATGGAGCAGAATGTTTAAAGTTCTCCAGAAAAGGAAAAATAGTGATAAACCTCAAATTGTAAAAATTCCCAAAAAAACTGATTTGCAAGGTAGTGATGATCATGAGACAGGAAGTGATAGTGAATTGTCAGACTCCAGCGTTGCGCTCTCTCAGGGTGATTTCTCTGGTCGAAGTTATGATGTCGTTGGCATAAAGTTGTTTCTCAGATCAAATAAAAATAAGAGAGGTGTTTGTGTTCAGGAATATTTTCCTGATATCAAGCAATTTGTTGAAAAAACAAGAAGTCTAATGGCAGAGGGCTGTTTTACTAATAAAGAAGTTTATCGTTTAAAGAAAATTGTGAGGAATTTAGGCAAAGAATTGAATAATGCTTAGAAAATTAAGGGATGTTCCTGATCCGTTGTGTGTTGGTGGGTTGTTGGTTTTGTTGTTTATTTTTCCCATGAGTGAGGTACGTTTGGCTACTTAGAATGTTTATGGTGCCAGGGATATGAAGAAAAGAGCCATGTTAAATGAAGTAATTAAACAAAAGAACCTTGATGTTATAATGTTGCAAAGAAACACAGTGATGGAGAAAATGCTGCTGACGGGGCAAGGGAGTTTGAGGGGCTCTCGGTTTTTAGTCATCATACTTCAAGTGCTGGAGTTGCTATTTTGTTTGCAAAGAGTTTTAGTCCAATTTCTTTTGATTTTGATGAAATTGTTAAAGACAGACTTTTAAAAGTGAGAGCTGTTTTTGAAAGTAATGTGTTTGTATTTATTTGTGTTTATGCTCCAACTGCTGCAGTTGAAAGAATGTTGTTTTTAGATTTATTATGCTCTACTTTACAAAATTGTTCCTCCTGAAGAGTTTTTATTTTTGGGTGGTGATTTTAATTGTGCTAAACATATGATTGATAGGAATCACATTGAACCTCATTTGCCTTCCCAAAAACGACTCATTCATATAATTAAAAAGCATGAATTATGTGATATCTGGAGGCAGAGTTGCCGCAGAGCAATAATCACTCTCTTACCTAAAAAAAAAGGTGACCTGTTTGATATAAAGAGCTAGCGCCCAGTCTCACTTCTTTGCAGCGATTATAAACTGCTCTCCAAGGCTCTAGCTAACAGATTTTCTGGAGTGTTGGATCAGGTCATACACCCAGACCAGTCCTATTGTGTTCCTCATGGATCCAATTTTGATAATGTTTCCTTGATTCGGGATTTGTTAGAAGTTTCAAAATTGTAAAATTTAGATTTTGGCCTGATTTCTCTGGATCAGGAAAAAGCTTTTGTCTGAGTTGAGCACTTATTTATGGAGAACTTTAAAAGCTTTCGGTTTTTGTCAAGAGTTTATAGAAATAGTCAAGGTACTCTATAGCGAAGTTGAGAGTGTACTGAAGATTAATGGTGGTTTATGCGCTCCATTCCAAGTTGGAAGGGGCATAAGACAGGGGTGTTCTCTATCTAGAATGTTATATTCTTTGACTATTGAACCATTGTTACAGCAGATAAGACTAAAGGTGAATGGGTTATGCTTACCTAATTGAAAAAACAATACTTGTTTGCCTGCCTATGCTGATGATGTTATGGTTTTTATTAGTGGACAAAATTATGTGCAGATTTTACTTAAATTAATTGATGATTTTACTCTGTCTTCTGCTAGAGTGAATTGGAAAAAATGTGAGACACTTTTGGTTGGGCGGAGGGCCGATGGCAAACCGAACCGTCCGGATGGGTTAACTTGGGGTAAAGGTGGTATAAAATATCTAGGAGTTTTTTTTTGGGTGATGACTTGACTTAGGGCTGCACGATTTGGAGAAAAAAATCTAATTGCGATTTTTCTGGTTAAAATTGCGATTTTATAAAACTTTCCTGTAGCTCAGTGGTTAGAGCGTGGCACTAGCAATGCCAAGGTCATGGGTTCGATCCCAGGGATTGCACATACTCAGATACAAATGTATAGTATAATGCAATGTAAGTCGCTTTGGATAAAAGCGTCTGCCAAATGCATAAATGTAAATGTAAATAAAACATATGCATTTTTTTTTTATAAACAATACCAGGCTTGTTTTGCTCATTTGTAGGGCTGCACAATTTGTCCCTAAATTGTGTTAATATATTATTTTGACTAATAATTTATTATTATTATTATTATTATCATCATCATTATTATTGCTAAATAAGAATATTAAACTAAATAAGAAATACTACTGTTGTAATAACTTTCATTATTAAAGTATTTATCATTAGTATTTAATTATAAATAACTATAATAATTAGAAAATAATATTTAAAACTTGTATGACAAAATGTGGGTTAACCTGTTAACATGCAAGCAGTATGTCTATAAATCATTAGAAAGGTCTTAGGATTTATTATCAAATATTATATTTTTATGATAAAAATCTGTCTCAATAATTTCTTTATTTTTGTCAGGAGGTATGCAAAATCAAAAATGGAGTCTGTAACGGTCACCCATTCATGGACACCGAAAATTATGTGGCCGAATTAAACAGAGGCAGAGTGAATACACAACAAATTCAAAATATAAATGAATATTTATTTAAACTTGCAAAACATAAGTAATCCAAACCCAATAATGGAATATTAATAGAAAAATACAACAAAACTAAAGAAAAACAATCTTATCCAAAAAGAAACATCCAAATTAAATTCAAAACAATAATACAAAGTATAATCTTTCCAAAAATAACTTTCAACAAAAGTACCAAAATAGACATAAACAAAATAAATGAAATGAACAAAATACAAAATACCTGCAACCCTCAGTCCACACTCTCCACTGCAGCAACAAACCCAGACTAACTCCATTAAGCAGACATGCACATTTATATTGGTGGCCAGCACCATTACCCCATGGGGAGGGACAAACTCACATACAACACTTTACACATAATCCCATAAATATATAGAATCTAGAGGAAACATGTTGTCACAATGTTCCAAACACACACATACACTTCTATGTCACAAAACCATTTACACTTAATCAAGTTGAACAGGAAATAACAGTAACAACTCGGCTGCGTTGTCCCTGAAACCCCCACCCTCCAATAATAAGTGGTACCTTCCCAATCATAACGGAACCAACAATTCCCGCCACTGTTTCCCGTCGGGACTCATCAAATCCCAAATCATGGGACAAACAACACTGCCCGAAATAAACAGATTTTCACAGGTATTTCATTCACTCATTTAACTAGTAACTCTAATAAACTCTTGTATCAATAAACAGTCTCTGTATGAGTATGTGCGTGTGTGTGTGTTCAACGTCCATGTTAAATCCATGTTAAACGTGCGGTCCTTCCGTGACCGTCACACTCCCCCCAACCCATTTTCAAGCCGGCAAGCGAGAAAGAAAGTCCGCTGTAGCATTACTCTTTCCTGGTATGTGCTGGACAATAAAACGATAAGGTTGCATAGATAAATACCATCGAGTAATTCGTGCATTGGAGTCTCTCATACGATCCATCCATTGCAACGGCCGGTGATCAGTTTCAAGGAGGAACTCCCGGCCAAGAAGGTAGTACCTGAACGTGTCCAGGGCCCATTTAACGGCCAAGCACTCCTTCTCGACGGTGGAGTATTTCACCTCTCTGGGATACAGCTTTCGACTTAGGCATCCAGTGGCCTATATATCTCCAAGTGCCCCTTGCAACAGCACCGCCCCTATGCCCGTATTAGAAGCGTCAGTCTGCAAAACAAAAAGTTCTTCAAAATTGGGACAAGACAGCACTGGATCATGGCATAGGGCATTCTTAAGGTCCTGGAAGGCGTTCTTTGCCCCCTCAGACCACTGGATTTGGACAGGACAATTCTTCCGTGTCAAGTCGGTTAAGGTTGCTGCTCGACCAGCAAAATTAGGCACAAAGCGTCTATACCACCCAGCCATACCCAGGAATGCTCTCACTTGAGTTTTCGTTTGAGGAAGAGAACAGTCTTGAATTGCCTGTGTCTTTTGTATCTGGGGCATAATAACACCACCACCGATAACATACCCCAGGTATTCAGTTTCTTTCTTGGCTATAGCACATTTACGGGGATTGATCGTAAGGCCAGCTGATTGAATAAGCTGAAGCACCTCTTTGAGATGCTGAAGATGTTCTTCCCAAGATGAACTGAAAATAATGACGTCATCTAAATACGCGGCTGCGTATCCTTCCAGCCCAGCTAGCACCTGGTCCATTAATCTTTGAAATGTCGCTGGCGCCCCATGCAGGCCAAACGGCATAGTACAGAAATGGAAGAGCCCCCAGGGAGTCTTAAAGGCTGTCAGCTCCTTTTACATTGTCACTCAATGGGACTTGCCAGTAGCCTTTACATAAATCCAGTATGGTCAACCACTTAGCCCTTCCAAGATGGTCAATCAAGTCGTCAATTCGTGAGTCAAACTTGGACACTGAATTTAGATATCTGAAGTCCACACAAAAGCGTAGACTTCCATCTTTTTTTGGTACCAAGACTACTGGGCTACACCACTCACTTCTAGAAGGCTCAATAATACCCATGGCTAACATTTGATTCACCTCTTCCTTCAGCGCTGGTAATAAACGTTCAGGGATACGGTAGCTCTTGCGCCGAATGGCAGCCCCTTCAAGTAAGGTGATGTTATGATGAATCAGAGTGGTGCGACCCGGTTCCTCTGGGCACACCCCAATGTTACAAATCTTCTGAAGCTGTGACTGCTGAAGGGGTGAGAGATGATTGAGGTCAACAGTGTTTGCTGAAGGCAGTGGTAAGTATTGTTCCTCCACCTTATCTTCATCCTCCACCTGACGAATCATAGATACTCCAGCCACTTGGGGCAATCTCTCCTGCCATTTCTTAAGCAAATTAACATGCAATACCCGACTTGAGCGCCTCTTCCCTGGATTGGCAACCTCATACGTGGTAGGTCCAAGCTTACGGACCACTTCAAAAGGTCCCTGCCATTTAGAGAGCAGTTTGCTAGTATCACTGGGTAACATTACCAACACCCTTTCTCCCATCTCAAAACTTCTAACTTTGGCCTTTTGGTCATAATATTGTCGTTGACGTTGTTGTGCTTGGGCGAGGTTTAACTGGGCTAGCTGAGTCATGCTCTTCAACTTCTCTCGCATCTGAAGAACATAAGAGAGAACATGTTGAGTCTCTGGGGCCTCCTGGCCTCCCATCCAGCTCTCCTTCAGTAGGGACAAAGGACCTCGCACATCCCAGCCATAGAACAACTCAAAAGGTGAGAAGCCAGTAGAAGACTGAGGGACCTCCCTATAAGCAAATAATAGGTAGGGAATCCACTGGTCCCAGTCAGCTCCAGATTCACTCACATACTTCCGCAGCATTTGTTTAAGTGTTTGATTAAATCTCTCTGTCAAACCATCAGTCTGTGGGTGATAAGGTGTAGTTCTTATGCCCTTAATTCCCAACAAACGGTACACCTGTCGTAGAAGCTTGGACATAAAGTTTGAACCTTGATCAGTCAAGATAGTTTTGGGAAAACCCATTCGGGAGAACAACTGCATAAGGCAAATTGCAATGGTCCTAGCCTTGACTGTCTTGAGAGGAAAAACCTCAGGATACCTTGTTGCGTAATCGGTGATAACCAGCATAAAGCGATTTCCGCTTTTACCTCGCTCTAATGGCCCTACCACATCCATCCCTAGCTGTTCAAAGGGCACACCAATTACAGGAAGTGACTAATGGGGCTCTAGGGGGACCTCTACTGGCAGTCTTCTGACACTGAGGACATGTTCTACAAAATTCTGTCACATCTTTATTCATATTTGGCCAAAATAAATGACGACTAATCCGAGCTGACGTTTTCTGCCTTCCTAAATGGCCGGCCCAGGGAATAGAATGGCCCAATTCAAGCACAATCTCTCTTGCCCTCTGAGGGACCACTATTCGCACATCTATTCCCTTCCCCTTATACAACACACCATCTTTAATAAACATCAGATTCCCTAAACTACCTGCTGTAGGGTCCTTATCTTGTTCTTCCTGAGCCTGCCTATATAATGGACCAATCAGTGAATCCTCTTGCTGCAGCAATCCAATCCCCTGAGGGATTTCTACTGGGGCCATACACTGTTCTACAAGATGTTCATCACAATGCGTCCCTTCAAAACGCAGTTTCTCTGATCTTTTTTGTCTTTTAGACTTCCTAGATTTGCCTGGCTGAGCTTCCAAATCTACTCCAAAGTAAGGTAACATGCTCAGGTACTGACTGTCTGCATTTTGTTTCTGAGTCTTAGCCCAGGTCAGAGCTACACTGCATTCCCCTACAATGTTATCCTTATCAGCTGTGAGCAGGTCTACTAAAACAGGCAAGTCTCGGCCCAAAATCATTGGATATGGCAAACCATTCACTACGCCCACCTCCAATAAATAAGCCTGCTCTTGTACATTAATTTGAACACCTGCAGTGGGGTACCGCCTTTCCTCTCCATGAACACAACAAATCTGTGCTATAGAAGTGTGACTCCACAAATCTACAGGTACCAAGTCAGAACGCACCAGGGATTGCATACTTCCTGTGTCTACAAGGGCCCTAACCTTCTGTCCATTGAGGACTACATCAACACAAGGCAATACAACTGGAGCTACCACACAGCTAGGTCTTGGAACTGTACATACATTAGCCTGGCTAGAAGCATTACTAGGGCACCTTGACTGTTTGTGACCTTCTTGTCCACAATAATAACATATAAGACCCCTACGTACACCAATTTTTAAACCAGGGCTTTGTTTGGCAGAACCAACCTTATCACTCACAGACTTACCTTCACTGATGGCTCTTACTGTAGTTGGGAAGGAGTGTGGGAACCTGTTTGAGTCTTTGTTCCCCTTCCACCGCTTAAATGTCCATGGCTGAGTCTTGCGTCAAGCTGCCACAAAGGTGTCAGCTAAGTGCGCGGCTTCTGCAGCAGAGGTAGGGTCTCTTTCCTTAATCCACACTTGAAGATCAGGAGCCAGCATACGTAAAAACTGCTCAAATAATTGTCTCCCCAATCTCCTCCTTAGTATGTGATGCTGTGGCTGCACCCATTTAGCATAATATTCTTTAAGTCTGGCATACAACTCCTTTGGGGTTTCATCCTCCTTCACCTCTGTAGACCGGAACTGAAGACGATAAGTCTCTGAATTTATGTCATACTTAGCAAGAATGGCTGCCTTGACTTTGTCATAATCAAGCGAGTCTACCATGTCCATGTCCATATACACATATGCAGCCCTAGCTTTGCCCATCAGAAGAGGCACTAGCCTAACTGCCCAGTCGGTTGTTGGCCACCGACACGCCATAGCTATTCGCTCAAATGTGGCTAAATAATGCTCTACCTCGTCTGTCTCACCCAGTCGTTGCAGGTGTGGCTCCCTCTCAATTCTTAACTGATTCTGGCTTTGGCCTTCCAGTGGGGATGCAGCTGGTGATGCCACCTGTCGGCTGCTTGAAGTATCTTGCACGACTGAGGGCACTTGCTGGACTGTTGGTTGTGATAAATGGCCATACTGGATACTACTGCCGGGCCTCAGATCTGGTGTCGTTCTCACATGCACTTCTTGCTGCAGAAGAGAGAACTGATGCAGCATTGCTCTCCACCGAGCATCTTGTCGGCCATTCTCTTCCTCCATGCGGCGGTCTCGAGCCTGCTGCTGTGCGAGATGTGACCCGAACATGTCTCTCAGCTCTGCCAGGGAGACATCCTCAGTGACGCTCCCCAGTTCCGCTTCACCATCATCATCTCCCTGCACCACTAGCAGGTTCCTCAACCTCTGCTTGCACCGTCTGCACCTTTTTAGGAGCCATTCTGAGCCGACGCCGTTAACTGCAATGGAGAGAAGAAAAAACAACACGAGAAACTGCAGAAAAAAGAATGAAGGGGAGAGAAAAAAAAAAAAAAAAATTCACTACTGCTCTCTTCTGGCCATCCCACTTCTGACACCAGTTGTAACGGTCACCCATTCATGGGCACCGAAAATTATGTGGCCGAATTAAACAGAGGCAGAGTGAATACACAACAAATTCAAAATATAAATGAATATTTATTTAAAGTTGCAAAACATAAGTAATCCAAACCCAATAATGGAACATTAATAGAAAAATACAACAAAACTAAAGAAAAACAATCTTATCCAAAAAGAAACATCCAAATTAAATTCAAAACAATAATACAAAGTATAATCTTTCCAAAAATAACTTTCAACAAAAGTACCAAAATAGAAATAAACAAAATAAATGAAATTAACAAAATACAAAATACCTGCAACCCTCTCCACTGCAGCAACAAACCCAGACTAACTCCATTAAGCAGACATGCACATTTATATTGGCAGCCAGCACCATTGCCCCATGGGGAGGGACAAACTCAAATACAACACTTTACTTTTAATGCTCACAACAAAATACACAGATTAACAATAACAAAAAAACTGATGGCATCCGACATCCTCGTGACTTCTCGCGTGAGTTTCTCGAGAAGTCACTCGACTTCTTGAGTGACTTCTTACGTCATCCTACGTCATTAAAGTCTCTGGGTTTTTCTTAAGTAGATTGTGTTCATATGTTTTCTTGTCTTTTGCAGTCTTTATCTTTTGTGGGTAAGTGATGGTACGGGGGAGAGGCGCTGCCTCTGTTCCCTCCATTTGAAACTGCCACTGCTGTCACTCACTCACTCACTGCTATGTTGCTAACTTAGCTCTAGTCAACAAATTACTTGTCTCTTTCTTATCAAATTATTTTCTAGTGTTGAAAATAATGTAGTTGAACTGTCTTGCCTGTTTGTTGTTGTTTGAAGTTGAGATGATTTCTTCTGTGTGGTTTTGCAGTCCTCTTCGATGCTCAGCTGCTGCTCCTTATTTTCTCATATTCGATATGTAGTGAAAAAAATTGTGAAAAAATAACTGATTCACAGTTATCCTGTGGTTCTTTTGGTTTTTATCTTCAAATTAATGTAGGTTTTGTTGAGTTTGGTTCTTTCTAGAGATTAAAAAATTGTTAAATTTTAAGAGCTCAAGTGGAGCATGACCACTCTCTCAGGTAGCCTCTCTCTCACAATTCACAATGATTCTTCACACAAAAAACATAACCTTCAAAAAACTACACCAAAAATATCAGCTTAGAAAAGAAAAAAAAAGAACACCTTAAGAAATAACACACAATGCTCCATTGCTGCACAAAATCATCTCAAAAGTTGACAAATCATCCATAGTTTTATAAAACTTAAAATCGACCATTTTAAGTTTGCCGATTTAAGCAAACTTAAAAAGACTCCAATGACACTTTGGCAAGGTTTTTGCTCAATTTTGTTCTTCCTACTGATATATATATATATATAAAATCACCAATTTTGCTTATCCCAACATGAAATTCAACAACTGGCAAACATGCCTCTTGTTCCAGCTATACTTGAACCCCAAGATAAAAGTCTTAACTAAGAAAAATTCATTAAAACAGCTGAAGAATCCTTTCAAAAACATAGAGGATCCAATCTACACTGTGTAAACAATTATTAGGCAAGTTGTATTTGTACTACAGTGCTCTAGGTCAATCCAAAATGTTAACAAACCCTCAAACCTGAACATTTTAGTAAAAGTGAAGTTTTGGCTTTCTTCAGAGAATATCTATAATGTACACCGTTATTAGGCAACTATTAGTGTGCAGAATTATTATGCAACTAAATGAAAAACAAAGATTTTCCCGTCTCACTTGTTTATAAAAAGGAAAAGTACTACACTGCCTACCTTTTTATCACTTTGTGCAGTAGGCCTGTCTGGCCTTTCCTCCTGTAAGTCAGATTTTAATAATATGTACACAACTATAAATTAAGTTCTTTATACAAGTACTTACTCCAAAGAACAGTCATCTGAGAGGGTTTCTTCACTGTCCTGTGCAAAAGAAACAAATGGTTATTCCAAAGTGTTGCTTTCTTTACTTTTGATGGAAAATTAGAAAAAGTCCACTTACTGCACATATTTCAGCCACCACTTTGTTGGGAACAGGTAAAAGTGTATTTTGTATTATGTAAAACTGCACAAAAGAGGAGAACACAATGGCATTACAATGAACTACACTAGGAAAAAATTTGATCAGTAAAATAGCAAAAAAAATTTGAATTAGGTTATGCAGTTTTCAACTTCACAAGTCAAAGCAATTTATCACTACTCAATATTTAATCATTTGAAATGACAGTAGGAGCCATTTGGATTATAGGCACACATAATTTAATGCAGCAACAAAGTATTTACAGTGTAGCAAGATACATTTAAAACTCTTTTACCAGTAATGAAGGTGTTGCTGTTACTGGTCCCTGGATTTTGGTCTAAGGAAGAGGTGCCCCCAGGGATGCCCTCCATAATGGGTCGGTTCACATTTAACCCAAGGGCCAACTCTTCTGCCGGGGTTTAATGTGGGGGTGCAGGACCACCACCTGTTTTTTTCTGCTCCGCCTTTTTCTTGGTTGCTGTTATAAACAGACAAACACATCATTGAATTTTTTTTTGGTAAAACACACTAAACAGTAGAAGTAGAAAAGATTACCATTTTGGAGAATGTTCTTGTACTTGACTTTTACTTGTTCCCATGTTCTTGTGGGTCCTGAGGTGGCTCTGACATTAAGCAATTATTAAATTATTAAAAATACAACAATATATACTGTTGTAATAGAACCATAACATGGAGCACTTACGCATTTAATTTGTCTGCTACTTTTTGCCAGCCCTCTTTCCTGGCTTTTGCACACTTTGAGGTGTTCCCTGGCGTTTTAATTAAGGTTTCAAATTCAGCATATCCTTCTAGCAATAACTCTTGCTCTGCTGCAGTGAAAAACTGAGCGCGCTCTTTGGCCATGGTGAGCAGCCAATCACAGTGTTGCTGATCAGTGTTTCTACTATCGATACATATCCCCTTTTAAGCCAGCGCATGAACGCACAATTGAATCAGATAACTCAATCCAGCTATACTAATCATAAGCGGCAGGTGTGTTCGAGGAACCTAATTAGCCGGATCATGATGAGCACTTATCTTGGATGTCTCGTTTGATCTCGGATGTTTTAAGCAACGTACGAAGAATATGCCCCAGATCTAAATGGATCTTCCTCACACGACAGGACTTCAAACTGATAAACAAAGTTTGGTAACGCTTTAGATTACAGCCCGGAAAGTACTGCGAAATTACCACGAATTTACAGCGTAACTTTCGATAATTATAGTGTACTTATAGAGTAAGTACGTGTAAGTATAGGGGAACAATATGTAATATGTAAAGGAATAAAGGGGTAACAACAAGGAAAATATCAAATTATTTATACTGTAAAATATTTTAGAAATTTAGAAAATTTAGCAAGAAAATGCACTGATAAAGTTAAGGAAAGTAGATAGAACTATTGCAATCTTTATTAATACATGGGAAAATATGCTTTAGTTTCATGTAGTTACAGGGTAAATATGACATTACGGGCCTTAAATTGAAGTGGAGCTTGTTACACTCTTATTTCATGTAGTTACAGGGTAAATATGACATTACGGGCCGTAAATTGAAGTGGTGCTTGTTACACTCTTATTTCATGTAGTTACAGGGTAAGTAATAATAATAAAAAAAATGCAAACAATCTGATATCACTTGGAAACCTTTATTTGAAAAACAACTTATTTCAAAACCGATTTAAAGTTACAACACTTCTCATTTGTTTCTCTTGCCTGACTACCTCCTCCTCTTGTTCCTCTTCTTCTTTTTCTTTCTTTCCACTGATGAATCTTAAGAGGGAATCCCATTTGCTATTCTGTATTAAACAAAAAATACAGTACACCCGGAAATGTGCTCACCGTTTACTCATTTCTTACCCTCATGCCATCTGAGATGTATACGACTTTCCTTCTTAAGATGAACAAAAAAAGGTTTTTAAGAAAAAAAAAAAATCATCTGGCTACGCTTTATAATGCAAGCTCACGTGTTCCTAAAAGTCGAAACATCAAACAGCACAAACAGTAATAACTACAGTAATCCATACGACCCCAATGGATGAATCAATGTCTTCCGAAGTGGAACGATACGTGTTTGTCAGAAAAATACCAAATATTTTAAAATGTTAAACTTTCGACCAACTGTCTCCTGCGCGTGCATGAGGGTTGAGAGTTCATGCTTGACGTAACTTGAAGCGTGACGTAAGCGCGCCGAGAGACTCACGCGAAAAGTCAAGAGGATGTCGGATGTCGTCAGTTTTTTTTTAATTATATTTTTTTAATTAATGCTCACAACTAAATACACAGAATAACGGATAATGATAATGAGAAACAAACGAGACAGAATAACAGAGACGGCAGTTCTCTCAGTTTCACATGAATCTCCCGCGAGAACGTCATGAAAGCTTCATGTTGCTCATTACAATATGCTTCGTCGGAAGCGAAAAGATGAATAGCTTAAACCATGAGAACATTACGGGGTATACTGTATTTTCTTATAATACAGAACAGCAATGAGATTCCTTCTTAAGATTCATCAGTTGAGAAACAAGAGGAGGAGGAAGCCAAGCGAGAAACAACAACAACCAAAAAACTGACACAACTTGTTACTTTCTGTTAGGACTTTAGAATTTGAAATGAAAAGTTTATTTAAAAAAATTTATAATAAGTGTTGTAGACCTGTTTTTAATAAAGTTGTTTTTCAAATAAAGGTTTCGGAGTCAGTGATATCAGATTGTTTGCGTTTTTTTAATTACTTACCCTGTAACTACATGAAATAAGAGGGTAACAAGCTTCACTTTAATTTACGGCCCGTAATGTCATATTTACCCTGTAACTACACGAAACAAAAGCATTTTTCCCCATGTTGTCACGATCAATAGTGTGAGTGCCCTATCTGCCACTTGAGGGCACTCCATCCTGGACTCTTTCACCCATTGACTACACTACCCATAACGCACTGCCGGACTCATTATCCCTTTATCACATCATTACAACCAGCTGTCATGTATCATGTAATCAGTGTCAGTCTATTTATACCCTGTCTGTTTCTGTTCACATCCTGGAGTTTTCAGTTCACATTCCCTGGTCTGTTGTTTCCTGTTCCTGTGTTTTGTTCGTTTTTTGATGGACTGTTTACCTGGCTTTTGACCCATGCTTGTTTGTGGACTACGATTTTGGATTACCCAAATAAAAACACCTGCACTTGGATCTGTCTCTCATCTCCGTGTGTGAGTCCGTGACAGAAAACTCCAGCATTTAAGGATCCAGCAGGATGGGGATCCACATCACTCCTCCTACCACTGTGAGGGAACGGATGGCTCGCCTGAGCAATCTAATCACCCTGCGGCAACAGGGTCATCAGGTCGGTGGATTGGCACAAATGTTTTGGACCCTGGCGGCAGGGCTAGGTTACAATGATGCGTGTCTGATTGACCTTTTCAACGGTTGTCTGGATGACTCGTTGCCGTCGAGGGAGATAGATGGATTGGGTGACATGGATTTTTGGGGGTTCGTCTACTACCTCGAAGATCGGGGTAGGGGGACCTTACCTAATCTACCAGGCAGTGTACATGCTCCAGCCCATGAATCCGTTCCAGAAGTCACAGGGGAGGTAGGCACTGAGCTTCTGCTTAACCCCGGTAAAAGGAG
>RJVU01066102.1:185924-236876 GCA_003731715.1 Anabarilius grahami | reverse complement strand
TCCAGAGCCCGCTCCAGTCAGGGAGTCCACTCCAGAGCCCGCTCCAGTCAGGGAGTCCACTCCAGAGGTTGTTCTTCGTTTTCCTAAGCGCCTTTCCCTGCCGGCGCCAACTAAGCGCCTTTCCCTGCCGGCGCCATCGAAGCGCCTTGCCCTGCCGGCGCCAACTCCGCTTCAGTCAGTGAGTCCACTCCAGAGCCCGCTTCAGTCAGTGGGTCCACTCCAGAGCCCGCTTCAGTCAGTGAGCCCGCTTCAGTCAGTGAGTCCACTCCAGAGCCTGCTTCAGTCAGTGAGTCCACTCCAGTCAGTGAGTCCACTTCGGAGCCCGCTTCAGTCAGTGAGTCCACTCCAGTCGGTGAGTCCACTCCAGAGCCCNCTTCAGTCAGTGAGCCCGCTTCAGTCAGTGAGCCCGCTTCAGTCAGTGAGCCCGCTTCAGTCAGTGAATCCACTCCAGAGCCCGCTCCAGTCAGTGAGTCCACTCCAGAGCCCGCTCCAACCAGTGAGTCCACTCCAGAGCCACCACGAAGCACCCTTGGCTAGTCCTGCCGCCGCCGTCCAAGCCTTTTGCCCTGCCGCCGGCGTCCAAACCTTCTGCCCTGCCGCCTCTGTGACAAGGCCGTACGGCATGACCAAGTATTCATAGTGGCCGGTAGGTGTGATGAATGCGGTCTTCCACTCGTCCCCCTCACGTATCCGGATGAACCTGTTCCTCAAAGCAGAGAAGTGCTCCTTCCATCAGCCTTCCGTCTCATTCCTAGGGTATAACATCGATCACAGTGGCATCCGGATGGACGAGAGGAAGGTGGAATCCATCACCACCTGGCCAGAACCCACAACCATCAAAGAACTACAACGTTTCCTCGGATTCGCCAACTTTTATCGCCGTTTCATCATGAACTACAGCTCCATTACCCATCCACTCACCAGTCTGCTCCATAATAAGCCCAAGTCTCTGTCCTGGACCCCTGCAGCCACCAACACCTTCAATTATCTCAAGGAAGCCTTTACCACCGCTCCCCTCCTCATCCACCCAGACCCAGAACTGCCCTTCGTCGTGGAAGTGGACGCTTCTACCACAGGAGTGGGAGCGGTGTTATCCCAGCAGCAGGGGACCCCAAGTAGGCTCCATCCATGCGCCTTCTTCTCCCGCAAGCTCAGCCCGGCGGAAGTCAACTATGACATCGGTGACAGGGAACTCCTCGCGGTAAAGCTTGCCTTGGAAGAGTGGAGGCATTGGCTGGAGGGAGCCAAACATCCATTCCTCGTTCTCACTGACCACAAGAACCTCGAATATCTCCGTGCTGCAAAGAGACTGAATCCGAGACAAGCTCGTTGGGCTATGTTCTTCTCCCGATTCAATTACACCATCTCAAATAGACCAGGCTCTAAGAATGTGAAGGCTGACGCTCTCTCCTGTCTCTACGCTCCAGAGGAAAAATCAGAAGAACCTGAGCCCATTATCCCGAGTTCACTCATTGTCAGCCCAATCACCTGGTCAGAAGAGACCATTCCCTCCTCCAATGCTTCCACTAACCCTCCGCCGGGCTGTCCACCTGGCTTGCTATACATCACCCGGACACGACGCACTCAAACCATTCACTCAGCTCACACCTCACTAGGCACTGGTCACCCGGGGGTCAATGAAACCCTCTCGTTGCTCAAAGAACGCTTCTGGTGGCCAAGGATGGCAGCCGATGTCAGAAGGTACGTGCAGGGCTGCAGGGAGTGCGCCATCTCCAAAAGTCCACGCCATCTTCCAGCCGGCAAACTTCTTCCTCTGCCCGTTCCCAACCGACCATGGTCACACCTAGGAGTGGACTTCATTACAGACCTTCCAGCCTCCGACGGTAATACCTGCATACTGGTCATCATTGATCGTTTCTCCAAGTCTTGTCATCTCATTCCTCTGAGGGGTCTGACTACAGCTATGGAAACCGCAGAGCTACTCTTCAACCATGTGTTCAGGTACTATGGTATTCCAGAAGACATAGTATCTGATAGAGGACCCCAATTCATCTCCAGAGTCTGGAAAGCGTTCCACTCGCTCCTAGGTGTGGCCGTCAGTCTGACGTCAGGATACCATCCGCAGTCGAACGGGCAGACAGAAAGGAAGATCCAGGAGATCGGCCGCTTCCTCCGTACCTTCTGTCATGACCACCAGGACTCCTGGAACCAGTACTTGGGTTGGGCCGAGTACGCCAAGAACTTCCTCCGGCAGTCAACTACAGGACTCACTCCATTTCAATGCCTACTCGGTTACCAACCCCTGGAACGGGGAACCATCTAACGTTCCTGCGGTGGATTACTGGTTCCGGGAGAGTGAGAGGGTCTGCGACTCAGCACACCATCAGCTGCAACGAGCCCTGCCCAGACGCAGGATGACAGCCGACATTCGTCGTTCCAACACTCTTGTGTTCCAGCCGGGACAGAAGGTATGGCTGTCCACACGGGACATCAGACTGCGTCTGCCCTGCTGCGTCTGCCCTGCAGAAAGCTGAGTCCCAGGTTCATTGGCCCATTTCCTATCATCAAGCAGGTCAACCCGGTCACTTACCAACTGCAACTCCCTCAAGGTTACCCCACATTTCATGTGTCACTCCTCAAGCCTCACCACCCTTCTGTTTCCTCCACAGGGCCTGACGTGAATCCCGAAGAGGCCCCCCCTTCCACTCTTCCTGGAAGATGGTGCAGCCTATGAAGTCCACGAAATCTTGGACTCCCGGCGCCGTGGTGGTCTACTAGAGTACTTAGTGGACTGGGAGGGCTATGGTCCTGAGGAGCGCTCCTGGGTTCCTAGAAACGACATCCTTGATCCCAATCTTCTTCAGGCTTTCCACGACAGTCACCCTAACAGACCGGCACCGCGGGGAAGAGGACGACCACCACGACGTCGGGGTCCTCAGCCCTCAGGAGCGGGCCGTGGGAGGGGGGGCACTGTCACAGACACGTCAGGCTCCACCGTCCACCAATCACAGCGCACTCAATCACCAGAATACTAATCACCGCCACCTGCACCTCATCATTGCACTCATCACCAGCACCATAAAGAAGCACACACACACACAGCACTCCATGTCTGGTCTCGTTTACAGCTACCCACGTAAATGCTTACCTCAAGGACTCCTAGCATCATACCTACCAGTCTCCAGCGTGTCTCCTTCCCTCGGTGTCTCTCGTCTCCTGTGTGTGAGTGCTCTACCTGTCTCCAGCGATCTCCAGCTCCAGCGTTTACAAAGACTTCCATATCTGCAAAAGAAGGGGACAGTAACTATCTCCATTCTAATCATACATTCATCCACCATTCCAGCTCTGTTTACCTGCTCACTGCATTCTGCTCAACCGGTGTCAATAAACTCCCATTACCTGTTCACATCTGTGTCTGACTCCTGTGTACCATAACAGTCTGAGGGTTGCACCTGACAGGGCCTGTGACATTACTGTTACATGTGCAGTACTCCACAATATTGCCACCATCAGAAAGGAGAGGACCCCTGTGGTGGAGGTGCAGCCTGATGATGATCTCAAGCCAGTGCACTTGGACCACCCTAGTGGCAGAGCTGCACGGGACAGAATTGTGGAACACCATTTTTGATTAGATTTTTTCTTTACACACAAAAGCCTTCATTAAATTAATAAAAGACAAGACAACATGCTTACTTCCTTGAGTTTTATTTCAATGATTATGTCAATAGAAGCCATTGATGGTCATCTTTTGCCTGCAATAAGATATATTGTTATCCATGGTCAGCAATAGTCCTCTGTGTGAAATAGTGTATTAGCACTTACTCTGAAGTTCCTTTTGAAGCAACTCAATTTCTAGTTCCAGTTTTCTCTTCTTTAAAGTGTCAAGTTCTATTTCTCTTAATTTTTGGCGTTTCAGGTCAAAATACTGTATTTTCTGTTTTAGATGCCATTTATATAGATTACGGATATCACCCTGTGCCATTTTTGGGGTTATACGCGCTGCGGAGGTCCAACTTCGTGAACACAGTGGCACCACGGAGATGTTCCAGGGCCGCTGGGACGAGAGGAAGGGGATATCGAAACTTGACTGTGATCTTGTTGAGTGAGCGATAGTCGATACAGGGCCGCAAGCCTCCGTCCTTTTTAGCCACGAAGAAGAAGCTGGAAGCAGCAGGGGAAGTAGACGGGCGGATGTATCCTTGAGCAAGGGCCTCTTTGATGTATTCCTCCATGGCCTTCTCCTCCGGGATGGCTAGGGGATAGATCTTACCCCTTGGCACTGGTTCACCCGGAAGCAGGTCGATGGCGCAGTCCCATGGCCGATGTGGAGGCAGCTTGGAGGCTCTCTGAGGGCAGAAGACGTCACTGAAGGGGGCGTAACATTCGGGGATGTCGATGGAATGTTTCTCTACGGGGCTCTCGATGGAGGTGGCACCAACGGAGAGTTCTGGAGGAGGAATTTGTGGTACAGGAAGTTCGGAGATGCACCCAGAGAAACAGGTTTCGCCCCACTTCAGGATCTCGCCGGTGTTCCATGAGATTGTTGGGTTATGCTGCTCCAACCAGGGGCGCCCTAGAACCACGTCAGCGGTGGAATCCTCCAGAACCAGCAGATGGATATCCTCATGATGTAATAATCCGACTTGAAGCTTGAGTGGTCCGCCAATCCTGCGGACATGCTTACGGCTGAGGGGTCTACCAGTTATGGAGTTGATCTGGTAGACCGTCGGAGACTGAGAGGTCTTGAGACGTAGTTGCCGGCAGAGGGCGCCGGAGATGAAGTTACCGGCTGACCCTGAGTCGAGGAGCGCGACCACTGTAAGGGAAACATCAGCGGCAGTAAGATTGACAACCGTGGAGAGTGGTTTCATCTTCTTGAGAGAAGGGATACTGGCACTCACCATGGGTCGTGGAGGTCGAATGGGGCACGCCGAAATCATGTGCCCAGGAGCTCCACAATACAGACATAGGTGGAGGGTCAGCCGGCGTTGTCGCTCAGAAGAAGTTAAACGGGAATTTTCTACATCCATGGGTTCGTTGGCTGGTTCTGGGGAGCTGACGGGTTCGGATCGGCAGAGTGATGAGATGGGAAGGAACTGGTCCTGATGTTCTTGGAGACATGCTTGCATGCGAGTGGCGCATCGAATGGAATGCTGGATGAACTTCTCAACGCCGATGGTGTCCTCGCATGCAGCGAGTTGCAGCCACACCCGAGGCTCCAATCCTTGGCGGTAGGTGGTAATTAAAGCCTGCTCGTTCCATCCACAGACGGCAGCAAGCGTACGAAATTGCAAAGCATAATCATAGATAGACATCGTACCTTGTTTAAGATTGTAGAGTTTCTCACCAGCAGAGGAATCTGTAATGGGTTTTCCAAATACTTCTCGGAAGTGAGAAATGAAGGCAGAGTAGGAATGAGTGACAGCACCGTGTTGCGACCAGATGGAGTCTGCCCATTTTAATGCTTTGCCGTTTAACTGTGATATGAGGAACGCTATCTTTGAGGTGTCATTCGGGTACAGGTGCGGCTGCATCTCCAGGACCAGTTCGCACTGCAGCAGGAATCCGCTGCAGTCCTCCGCCGATCCTGAGTAGGGCGCTGGTCTGGCCATGGGACTGACGTACACTGGAGGTGAAGGAGAACTGACGGTGCTGACTGTGGTTGCCGCTGGTGCAGGTGAGGGAGAAGTGACGGGTGATGGTGACGGTGGATTGGTGGTGAGTGTTCGCCGAAGCGAATCCACCAGTGCTTGAAACGGGTCTGGTTGGCTCATACTGGGTCTGCGGTGTTGGTCCGGTCTTCTGTTATGGTACACAGGAGTCAGACACAGATGTGAACAGGTAATGGGAGTTTATTGACACCAGTTGAGCAGAATGCAGTGAGCAGGTAAACAGAGCTGGAATGGTGGATGAATGTATGATTAGAATGGAGATAGTTACTGTCCCTTTCTTTTGCAGATATGGAAGTCTTTGTAAACGCTGGAGATCGCTGGAGACAGGTAGAGCACTCACACACAGGAGACGAGAGACACAGAGGGAAGGAGACACGCTGGAGACTGGTAGGTATCAGTTGGTCGGAAGCGAAAAGATGAATAGCCTAAACGATGAGAAAATCTCTGGGTGTACTGTATTTTCTTTTAATGGGATTCCTTCTTAAGATTCATCAGTTGAGAAACAAGAGGAGGAGGAAGCCAAGCGAGAAACAACAACAACCAAAAAACGGACAAACTTGTTACTTTCTGCCAGGACTTTAGAATTTGAAATGAAAAGTTGATTTAAAAAAAATAATGAATAATAAGTATTGTAGACCTGTTTTTAATAAAGTTGTTTTTCAAATAAAGGTTTCAGAGTAAGTGATATCAGATTGTTTGCGTTTTTTTAATTACTTACCCTGTAACTACATGAAATAAGAGGGTAACAAGCTCCACTTTAATTTACAACCCGTAATGTCATATTTACCCTCTAACTACACGAAACAAAAACGTATTTCCCCATTTATTAAAAAAGATTGCAATAGTTCTTTCTACTTGCCTTGAAACAACTTAATCAGTGCATTTTCTCGCTAAATTGCTCCCAAATGTAAGATTGTTGTCTATAATAACACTGTAAGTACCCCTTAGTTCTTCTGAAATACTTACAGTATAAATAATTAGTTATTTTCCTGGTTGTTACCCCTTTATTCCCAAGATTTTACATATTGTTCCCCTATACTTACACGTACTTACTGTATAGGTACAATATAATTATCGAAAGTTATGCTGTAAATTCGTTGTAATTATGCAGTACTTTCCGGGCTGTAATCTAAAGCGTTACCGAAAAATATTTATCCTCATAATGAAGATGGCATAAATATGGCTGTAGAAAACATAAATATTTGATTATTTAGCAACAATATCTAATCTTAAAACCACTAAGAAATCTCATAAGCAAAAAGAAAAAAATTTAAAATGGTTTGATTTGGATTGTAAAAAAATAAAGAAAAATTTGAGACAGCTTGCAAATCAAAAACAGACAACCAGACGATTCAGATTTACGTCTTCATTATTGTGAGGAGCTTAAAAAAATAAAAACACACTCAGAAAAAAGAAAGAACAGTACATCCAAAATCAGCTCAAAACTATTGAAAAATCGGTCCATTCAAACAGTTTTTGGGACAACTGGAATCTCCTGAATAAAAAGAATCATGAAAAAATAACTATTCAAGACGGTGACACATGGAGAAACCACTTTGACCAACTTTATAGCAAACTAAACATGAATATAAAACAAACACAGATATATGAAAAATTAAATCATATAGAAAATATAATTGGCAAATACCAAAATCCGCTAGATTACCCAATCACTGAAAAAGAGCTGATGGATAAAATACAAACCCGGCCATCAAAAAAGGCAAGTGGACCTGACGGCATCCTAAACGAAATGATTAAAAATACAAATCACAAATTCAGATTGGCCATAATGAAACTGTTCAACTTGGTTCTAAGTCATTTCCCTGACACCTGGAATAGAGGACTCATAACGCCCATATTCAAGAGTGGAGACAAATCAGACCCAAACAACTACAGAACAGCTTCCCCAGTCTGGGGAAGCTGTTCTGCAGTATCAACACGAGACTCATACACTTCCTTACAGAGCACAATGTCCTGAGCAAAAGTCAGATTGGATTCTTACCAAATTATAGAACATCAGACCATATCTTCACCCTACATACCCTGATCGACAAATACATTAACCAAAACAAAACCAAAATTTTTGCTTGCTTTGTAGATTTCCAGAAGGCCTTTGACTCAATTTGGCATGAAGGTCTTCTGTCTAAACTTCTAGAATCAGGTATTGGGCGTAAAACATACAACATTATAAAAACAATGTACTCAAACAATCAATGCGCTATTAAAATTGGCAATAAACAAACAGAATTCTTCACTCAAGGGCAGGGTGTGAGACAGGGCTGCCCACTATCACCAACCCTCTTCAATATTTACATTAATGAATTGGCAAAACAACTAGAACAATCAGCAGCACCTGGTCTCACACTACATGACTCCACTATAAAGTTCCTCCTGTATGCAGATGATCTGGTCCTGCTGTCTTCAACAGTCAAGTCAAGTCACCTTTATTTATATAGCGCTTTTTACAATGCAGATTGTCAAAGCAGCTTTACATTGATAACTGGTACATAATTTTGGCTGCACAGCAGCTCTTAAAGAATAGTGTCAATGCAGGCAGATCAGAAGCACTGTTGATTAAATGTCAAGAATACTGTTGAATATCAAATGTCAAGTCAAATGTCAAGTGTCCCCAACTAAGCAAGCCAAAGGCGACAGCGGCAAGGAACCCAAACTCCATCAGGTGACATCAGGTGGCAAACAGGTGTTAAAATGGAGAAGAAAATCTTGGGAGAAACCAGGCTTAGTCAGGGGGCCAGTTCTCCTCTGGCGAACAGTGCTTTGTTACGAATCAGGTTGCTATCATAAGTCTGATAGGATCGCAACAATCAAAGTGTTTATTTCAGTTCCATCCAGTTGAGGATCGTATTCATCACGCCGGTATGGATGGTTTGTTGATGAACTGTGCTACTGGCTGTCGTGTTGATGATGTCTTCACAATGGATGATCTAGTCGACTCGATCTCTGCTGATACTTCAGGGCTGCGTTGTGGTCGTGTCATGGCTCCGGTCCTTGGTCTCAGCTGGATACGGCCCGGATCCGGTTGACTACGGTAAACCTCGGGATAAACAGAAAGACTAATATTAGCGTAGATGCCATTCTTTTTCTGATGTAACTTTTTCTGTGTTCCCGGTTCCGGCTGACCTATTTTGTGCAGCCTAATAATCCTTTAACGGATTTGAAAATATAAATTGATAATGTGTTGTGTATGCCAGGTTAAAGAGATAAGTTTTTAGTCTAGATTTAAACTGACAGTGTGTCTGCATCCCGAACAATGCTAGGAAGATTGTTCCAGAGTTTAGGTGCCAAATAGGAGAAGAATTTACCGCCTGCGGTAGGTATTCTAGGTATTATCAGCTGGCCTGAATTCTGAGATCGCAATAAACGTGAAGGACTATAATGCATTACGAGCTCGCTTAAGTACTGGGGAGCTAAACCATTTAGTGCTTTGTAAGTAATTAGCAAGATTTAAAAATCTATACGATGTTTAACAGGAAGCCAATGCAGTGATGACAGAACTGGGCTGATATGGTCATACTTCCTAGTTCTAGTAAGAACTCTAGCTGCTGCATTTTACGAGCTGTAGTTTATTTATCAAGCGGGAGGAACAACCACCCAGTAGAGCGTTACAGTAATCTAGCCTTGAGGTCATGAACGCATAAACTAACTGTTCTGCATTTTTCATTGAGAGCATATGTCGTAGATTAGATATATTTTTAAGATGGAAGAATGCGGTTTTACAGATGCTAGTAACATGGCCTTCAAATGAAAGATTGGTATCAAAGAGCACACCCAGGTTCCTAACTGACGACGAAGACTTAACAGAGCAGCCATCAAGTGTTGGACAGTATTCTAGGTTATTGCGTGAAGAAGTTTTCGGTCCAAAAATTAGAATCTCTGTTTTTCTGAATTTAGTAGTAGGAAATTACTGGTCATCCAGTTTATGTCAGCTATACATTCTGTTAATTTAGCGAATTGGTAAGTTTCGTCAGGGCGCGAAGAGATATAGAGCTGAGTATCATCAGCGTAACAATGAAAACTAACGCCATGCTTCCTAATGATATCTCCCAAGGGTAGCATGTACAGAGTGAAAAGCAACGGTCCTAGTACTGAGCCTTGCGGTACTCCATATTTAACTTGTGATTGATATGACATCTCATCGTTTACTACTACAAACTGATAACGGTCAGAGAAGTATGATTTGAACCATGCCAATGCAATTCCACTAATGCCAACATAGTTTTCGAGTCTATTTAGAAGAATATTGTGATCAATAGTGTCAAATGCAGCACTAAGATCCAGTAACACTAATAGAGAGATACAACCACGATCTGATGATAAGAGCAAATCATTAGTAACTCTAATGAGAGCAGTCTCAGTACTATGGTACGGTCTAAATCCTGACTGGAAATCCTCACAGATACTATTTCTTTCTAAAAAGGAACATAGTTGTGATGAAACTGCCTTTTCTAGTATTTTTGACAGAAAAGTGAGATTTGAAATCGGCCTGTAATTGACTAATTCTCTAGGATCAAGTTGTGGTTTTTTAATAAGAGGTTTAATAACAGCCAGCTTAAAAGTTTTTGGTACGTATCCTAGTGATAAAGATGAATTAACAATATTAAGAAGAGGATCTATGACCTCTGGAAGCATCTCTTTCAATAGCTTAGTCGGTATAGGGTCTAACATACATGTGGATGATTTTGATGATTTAACAAGTTTAGACACAAACAGTAAGGTTTCATTTGTTAACATTAGTTAATGCACTGTGAACTATCATGAACTAACAATGAATGACTATTTTTATTAACTAACATAAACCAAGATTAATAAATACTGTAGCAAAGATATTGCTCATTGTTGATGTTGGTTAAAACATTAAAGTTTATAAATTAGACCTTATTGTAAAGTGTTACCATTTTTATTTATACTGTTTTTATTTCTATGATCAGTTTGTGGAAAGGAGTTCAGTTAGGAGGTCAGAAGTTGTAGAAGCTCATAAATCATGTACAGTAAGGTCTGAAGAGACTGAAATCATACAGAAGAGAAGCGAGTCAGTTGAGTTTGTGGCAAAATGTTTTACAGTGCTTCAATATTGTTGTCTTTTACTGCATAAGATAATTCATACTCAGAAAGTAGAACTGAAATGACATTCATTATAAGATTAGTTAAAACATTTCAAATACACCTGGAGAATATTTTTTCTAGTCATGTATTTCGCTATTGAGGATTTCTTAAAAATAGTATGTAAAAATCTTGTCTCGTCCCGTTTCTTTTAACAGTTTAACATTTCAGTTACCGTTAGTTATATATAGCATATTTTTCTTTAACCATACAGCAAACAGCAAAAAAATAAATAAATAAATAAATTAACTGATAGTATTAATCGGTTAAAATTCTTACTTTAGGTTAACGGTTAAACGATCAATGTGAGCATCCCTAGTGTGCACACATCATGGCTCAACATCACCTCAGTCTTCCCAAGGATAGGTACACAACGCTTGATCTCTACCTTGCTCTTAGACAAGAGCTGACTACACTGTTAAATGTGAGATAAAGACATGCTGAGAAATCATTTGGTACTGCGAATGTTGTTATGGACTGTTCTTAAATTCTTTAATTATTAGAGTTACAGTAATTTTAGGGAACACCAGCAGCATAGTCAGGTGATGGCTTTTGTCTGTTTTTTTATGGTATTCATCTGTTCATCTATTTAATGTTTTTGCTCTATAGTCTTGTATACATATTTAATAAAAAAAAAAAATGCCAGATTGTCTTTTGTATCTTTTCTGTTTGTTTATTTTTTAAAACACTGTATTCAAGGCAAGGCAAGGCAATTTTATTTGTATAGCACATTTCATACACAATGGTAATTCAAAGTGCTTTACATAAATAAGAATAATAAAAAATAGAACATAAGGAATAGAAATAACAGTAAAAACAGAGAATTTTGCTATCTGGATGGAAGAGATAGGAAGTCTTAGGGAGTTTTTTTGTTGTTGTTGTTGTTGTCCGTCAGCGTGGATCTAAACGGATCTATCCATCAGAGCAGGGGCGTACGTTGCTAACTCACTTAGCTGGATTTGATTGTTGGCGATTTGGCATGATCTTGGATTATTTGGTTCTTCGAAGCTCATCCTGGACTTGCTGTCATAGCAACAGGTGCGCAAGCTTGAACCTGCTTGCGAGCAGGCTTATTTCATGTTAACAGGATTAGATCTCGGCTTTATAAGCGGAGGTGATATGGGAAGTCTTTCGCAGCCATGGCTTGTCCGTTTTTACGAGAGGAACCTGTTGCTGAAGGTGCCAGAGTAATTCGAAGAGCTTTTCGAATTAGACCTAATCGCGTTTTGTGAGATAGACAGGATCCTTTAGCGCATCACGACAATGTAGCCTACTTATTGAGAGATATCGTTTTTCTCGTGAGGGTGTCATATACATCAATTTGTTGGAACCACACGTGAAATGTTCGACTCGTCAGAGTCGGGCTTTAACAACGGCACAAACTGTTTGTATTTCTTTGAGATTCTTTGCGAGTGCCACTTTCCTTTACACTATTGGTGATGCGGAAAACTTTGTGAATGGCACGACAGACAGCACTTTTCACCAAGTTTATCTGGCACTCAAGCAGTTTTTAGGGGGTTTTGTGGTATTTCCAAGCCACTTAAGACCACACGTTGTGAAGCAGAAATGTTTTGCCATTGCAGGTACATTATAATTGTTAATGAAGATCATGCAACCATGATCATGCCAAAAAGTAGGACTTACAGTATTTCTTCATCAGGCTTCCCTAACGTGATTGGTGCCATAGACTGCACACACGTCCCCATCAAGGCCCCACCAGGCCCCAATGAAGGGGATTTTGTGAACCGAAAGGGATTTCAGTGTAAATGTGCAGGTAAATTACTATTACAATTCTTATTCCACACTACTAATATATAAAATAATAACAAAAGTAATGTAATCAAAAAGTATGCAGTTGACTGATTAAAAATATCTTAGATGGTGTGTGACTCCATGTTCCACATCACAAATGTGGAAGCAAAATGGCCTGGTTCTGTGCATGACTCTAGGATTTTCAGAGAGTCACATTTATGCACATTATTTGAACGTGGTAAGGAACAATTTAATATCAAGCTCACTGTATTACATAAATTCATTCAGTCTAACAAAACTGCATTTTTCCAGGTGCTTATGACGGGATCCTGCTTGGTGACAGGGGCTATGCCTGCAGGCAGTATTTTATGATGCCATTCCCTGACCCAAACCCCGGACCACAAACCTGTTTCAATGCAGCTCTAGCCAGGACAAGGGCATGCATTGAAATGACCTTTGGGCAACTAAAGGAAAGATTTCAGTGTCTGAAGGGTCTGTGTCACAGACACGTCAGGCTCCACCGTCCACCAATCACAGCGCACTCAATCACCAGAATACTAATCACCGCCACCTGCACCTCATCATTGCACTCATCACCAGCACCATAAAGAGCACACACACACACAGCACTCCATGTCCGGTCTCGTTTACAGCTACCCACGTAAATGCTTACCTCAAGGACTCCTAGCATCATACCACTCATTGTCGTAATCATACTTTAGATCTAATATTGTCACATGGAATCGATATTGATGCCGTTGTAATTCTGCAGCAGAGTGACGACATCTCAGATCATTATCTAGTCTCGTGTATACTACATTTAGTTAAAGCGGCTAAACTGCCTCCCTGCCATAAATATGGTAGAACTATCACTTCTACCACTAAAGATCGCTTTATAAATAATCTTCCTGATCAGTTTCATCGCCTTAGCATACCAGACAGCTTAGAAGACCTCGATGTTGCAACAGAAACTATTGCCTCTGTCTTTTCCAGCACATTAGACTCAGTTGCTCCTTTGCGTTTAAAAAAGATTAAGGAAATGAATCCAACGCCATGGTACAATGAGCACACTCGGGCCCTAAAAACAGCAGCTAGAAAAATGGAGCGCAGCTGGAAGAAAACAAAACTAGAAGTATTTCGCATTTCGTGGAGAGAGAGAATGATTGAGTACAGAAAGGCCTTAAAAACTGCTAGATCTGCCTATTTTTCAAAACTTTTAGAAGAAAATAAACACAACCCTAGGTATTTATTTGATACAGTGGCTAAATTAACAAGAAATAAAGCTTCAACTTCTGATGTTTCCAAAGAGCACAGCAGTAATGACTTTATGAACTTCTTTACTTGCAAAATTGATAATATTAGAGAGAAAATTATAACCGTAGAACCGTCTACTACAGTATTGTGTCAGACAGTGCATTGTAGTCTCCCTGAAGAAAAATTCAATTCATTTACTGCTTTAGGAGAGGAAGAATTGTCTAAACTTGTTAAATCATCAAAATCATCCACATGTATGTTAGACCCTATACCGACTAAGCTATTGAAAGAGATGCTTCCAGAGGTCATAGATCCTCTTCTTAATATTGTTAATTCATCTTTATCACTAGGATACGTACCAAAAACTTTTAAGCTGGCTGTTATTAAACCTCTTATTAAAAAACCACAACTTGATCCTAGAGAATTAGTCAATTACAGGCCGATTTCAAATCTCACTTTTCTGTCAAAAATACTAGAAAAGGCAACTGCCTTTTTCATCACAACTATGTTCCTTTTTAGAAAGAAATAGTATCTGTGAGGATTTCCAGTCAGGATTTAGACCGTACCATAGTACTGAGACTGCTCTCATTAGAGTTACTAATGATTTGCTCTTATCATCAGATCGTGGTTGTATCTCTCTATTAGTGTTACTGGATCTTAGTGCTGCATTTGACACTATTGATCACAATATTCTTCTAAATAGACTCGAAAACTATGTTGGCATTAGTGGAATTGCATTGGCATGGTTCAAATCATACTTATCTGACCGTTATCAGTTTGTAGTAGTAAACGATGAGATGTCATATCAATCACAAGTTAAATATGGAGTACCGCAAGGCTCAGTACTAGGACCGTTGCTTTTCACTCTGTACATGCTACCCTTGGGAGATATCATTAGGAAGCATGGCGTTAGTTTTCATTGTTACGCTGATGATACTCAGCTCTATATCTCTTCGCGCCCTGACGAAACTTACCAATTCGCTAAATTAACAGAATGTATAGCTGATATAAAAAACTGGATGACCAGTAATTTCCTACTACTAAATTCAGAAAAAACAGAGATTCTAATTTTTGGACCGAAAACTTCTTCACGCAATAACCTAGAATACTGTCTAACACTTGATGGCTGCTCTGTTAAGTCTTCGTCGTCAGTTAGGAACCTGGGTGTGCTCTTTGATACCAATCTTTCATTTGAAGGCCATGTTACTAGCATCTGTAAAACCGCATTCTTCCATCTTAAAAATATATCTAAACTACGACATATGCTCTCAATGAAAAATGCAGAACAGTTAGTTCATGCGTTCATGACCTCAAGGCTAGATTACTGTAACGCTCTACTGGGTGGTTGTTCCTCCCGCTTGATAAATAAACTACAGCTCGTACAAAATGCAGCAGCTAGAGTTCTTACTAGAACTAGGAAGTATGACCATATTAGCCCAGTTCTGTCATCACTGCATTGGCTTCCTGTTAAACATCGTATAGATTTTAAAATCTTGCTAATTACTTACAAAGCACTAAATGGTTTAGCTCCCCAGTACCTAAGCGAGCTCTTAATGCATTATAGTCCTTCACGTTTATTGCGATCTCAGAATTCAGGCCAGCTGATAATACCTAGAATATCAAAATCAACCGCAGGCGGTAGATCCTTCTCCTATTTGGCACCTAAACTCTGGAACAATCTTCCTAGCATTGTTCGGGATGCAGACACACTCTGTCAGTTTAAATCTAGACTAAAAACGTATCTCTTTAACCTGGCATACACATAACACATTATCAATTTATATTTTCAAATCCGTTAAAGGATTATTAGGCTGCATAAAATAGGTCAGCCGGAACCAGGAACACTTTCTATAACACCAGATGTACTCGTTACATCTGAAAAAGAATGGCATCTACGCTAATATTAGTCTTTCTGTTTATCCCGAGGTTTACCGTAGTCAACCGGATCCGGGCCGTATTCAGCTGAGACCAAGGACCGGAGCCATGACACGACCACAACGCAGCCCTGAAGTATCAGCAGAGATCGAGTCGACTAGATCATCCATTGTGAAGGCCTCATCGACACGACAGCCAGTAGCACAGTTCCTCAACAAACCGTCCATACCGGCGTGATGAATACGATCCTCAACTGGACATGACCACAACGCAGCCCTGAAGTATCAGCAGAGATCGAGTCAACTAGATCATCCATTGTGAAGGCCTCATCGACACGACAGCCAGTAGCACAGTTCCTCAACAAACCGTCCATACCGGCGTGATGAATACGATCCTCAACTGGACATGACCACAACGCAGCCCTGAAGTATCAGCAGAGATCGAGTCAACTAGATCATCCATTGTGAAGGCCTCATCGACACGACAGCCAGTAGCACAGTTCCTCAACAAACCGTCCATACCGGCGTGATGAATACGATCCTCAACTGGACATGACCACAACGCAGCCCTGAAGTATCAGCAGAGATCGAGTCAACTAGATCATCCATTGTGAAGGCCTCATCGACACGACAGCCAGTAGCACAGTTCCTCAACAAACCGTCCATACCGGCGTGATGAATACGATCCTCAACTGGACATGACCACAACGCAGCCCTGAAGTATCAGCAGAGATCGAGTCAACTAGATCATCCATCGTGAAGGCCTCATCGACACGACAGCCAGTAGCACAGTTCCTCAACAAACCGTCCATACCGGCGTGATGAATACGATCCTCAACTGGATGGAACTGAAATAAACACTTTGATTGGTGCGATCCTATCAGACTTATGATAGCAACCTGATTCGTAACAAAGCACTGTTCGCCAGAGGAGAACTGGCCCCCCGACTAAGCCTGGTTTCTCCCAAGGTTTTTTTTTCTCCATTTTAACACCTATTTACCACTTGTTTGCCACCTGTTTGCCACCTGATGTCACCTGATGGAGTTTGGGTTCCTTGCCGCTGTCGCCTTTGGCTTGCTTAGTTGGGGACACTTGACATTTGACTTGACATTTGATATTCAACAGTATTCTTGACATTTAATCAACAGTGCTTCTGATCTGCCTGCATTGACACTATTCTTTAAGAGCTGCTGTGCAGCCAAAATTATGTACCAGTTATCAATGTAAAGCTGCTTTGACACAATCTGCATTGTAAAAAGCGCTATATAAATAAAGGTGACTTGACTTGACTATGGCGGTCTATGGGAGTGTCGCAACTCTGTTTTTCGACGGCTCTGGTTTAGACTGAAGAAAATTGTAACAAAATTAAGAAGAGGAAAATGTCCGACTAGACTAATTAAGCCTGTTTAATGTCACAAAGGTTGAATCTTCTTTTCAATCTTAAATTGTTTTTCTTTTCTGTCCTCCTATTTTTTTTCTTTCTTTTTTCCCTCTTTTCATGGAGAGCTTAAAAATAGGAACCATTAACATAAATGGAGGGAGGGAAAAAAACAAAAGGGCAGTTCTATCTAAATATATACAGACCAAAAATATTAATATTGCTTTCTTACAAGAAACCCACAGTGACATGATGGATGAGATAGACTGGAGAATGTGGTGGGAGGGAAACATTTTCTTTAGTCATGGCTCTAATTTAAGTGGGGGTATTGCCATTCTTTTTGTTAAAAATATAAAAATGACTATTATTTCTACTTGTGAGATAGAAAAAGGTAGGGGTCTGGCTGTCCAGGTTGAAATAATGGGCTCATTGTTTGTATTTATTAATATATATGCCCCAAATAATGGAGCAGAGAGAATAAGGTTTTTTAAGAAAGTAAACGATAGTTTAAAAGCTTTTGATAAGAATGTAGTTTTGATTTTAGGCGGTGATTGGAATTGCACTTGAGAATTTACTTTGTATAGAAATGGAGAGGAGCCTTGTCCCCCTTCAGCAACTGTCTTAATATTATTAGAGATTATGATTTATTTGATGTCTGGAGAGAACATCATCCACTGGCAAGACAGTACACATGGATAAAAGCTTCTAGTGATCGTATATATTCATTCATTCATTCATTAGTTCAGCAAAGCTAGATAGGTTTTATATAAGTAGAAGTAAGAATAATAGAGTGCAAAAAATCAGTTATTTCCCCAAATGGTTTTACGGATCATCACTTGTGTTCATTTGAAATAAGTTTTAAAAATGTATTAGTTTTTATTGGCATTTTAATGTTAAATTATTGCATGATGTAACATTCTGTGAGAAATTTGTATTATTGTGGAGTAATTGGAAAGAAAGGAAAAATGATTATGATAATATTTTACAATGGTGGGAAGTGGGAAAAACCCAAATAAGAATGTTTTGTCAAAATTATGCTGCCCACAGTAATAGTTTGATTAAAAAGACAATCAGAGAACTTGAGAGAGACATTGAAAAACTTGAAATAAATGCAGTTAACAATAATTTAACAGATGTAAGCATGTTGGAGAAAAGAAAGAAAGCTTTGGGAACTCTTCTCCATGAAAATGCAAAAGGAGCTTTAATTAGAGCTCGTTTTTTATTATTGAAAGATATGGATGCGCCTAGGGCTTGAACGATTAATCATAATTTAATCGAAATCGCGATTTGGCTTAGTGCGATTATGACATGCAGGATATAAAGAAAAGAACTGGAATGGTATAATTGAAAAAGTGTGTGGAAAATTGTCCAGATGGAAGTGGGTGTTACCTAAACTATCATATAGGGGAAGGGCCCTGGTTATCAACAACTTGGTTGCCTCTATGATCTGGCATAAAATAATTGTAATAAATCCACCAAATGATGTTGTTTGTGAAATTCAAAAGTGTTTAATTTTTTTTGGTCTGGATACCACTGGACAAAGGCTGCTGTGCTTTTTTTGCCAGTCAATGAAGGTGGACATGGACTAATGGATATAGTCGGATTATGACCTTCAGAATTCAAGCTGTGCAAAGACTGTTGTATTCTGGGGAATCCATGTGGACTGATACGGCTTGTGCTTTACTGCAAAAAGTGGACATTTTTAAATATGATAAACAGCTTTTTTTAATAAGGCTGACAGATTTGGATTTGAGTGGTACCTCGTCTTTCTTAAAAGCATGGAAATCAATTTTTAAAGTGGAGAGAGATGTTTCAGATCCCAGAAACTGGATATGACATGAACCTCTTTTTAGTAATCATCTGATAGAAGTAAAATAACTAAGTCTGAAGAGCTTAAGATCTGTAATGGCAAAAGCACAATGTACCTGATTTGAGGAATGGCAACAAATGGAAAAGTCCTGTAGAGATGTGTTGTCTTCATGAACCTGACAGACTTGATGCCTGTCAGACAACACTAAATAGAATTTTTTTGTTTTTACCTTCTGTATTTAGACAGCCTCAAGAAATTGAGATGACTCTACAGAAAGATGAGAATTATGAATTTCCAGAGATAAAAATTTCTGCAGCCATTGAAGATCAACCAGAGGAGAACTCAATTCTTAATTTTAGAACTCCACAGCTAATAACTTTTGAAGAAGCATCAAAGAAAGCAATTTATGTAACGTGTGAAAGTTTTTCACTACTCCTCCCTAAAGAAAGTAAAGGAATCAAAATGGACAGATCTTTTTGGGGTGGATTTTTCCCCTAAGGGATGCTGGAGGTCCCTATATAAACCTCCAGTAGAGAAACGGACTGCAGATCTCCAGTGGAGAATTGTTCACAGGGCTATAGCCACAAACAAACATGTGGCACATTTTGATCCCAATGTGGTAAAGGAATGTGTTTTTTGTAATGCTGAGGAATCAATAGATCATGTTTTTTTGCACTGTTTTAGATTAAGAAGATTATTTTTGACTTTGGAAGATTGGTTCAGAAAATTAAGAGAAGTGTCTAGCAAAGTCAATTTTATATTTGGTCTTAAATATGTTGCTGCAAAGAGGAAGAATATTTCTTTGATCAACTTCATAGTGGGTGAAGCAAAGTTAGCAATATGGTTGACAAGAAAGAGGAAATTAAAAGGTGAATGTTCAGTGGACCCTGAATTGACTTTTAAAGCACTAATAACTGCAAGAATTAGAGCAGAATGGTTTTTATAAAAATGACAAATAATTTAATGGGTTTTAATGAAATTTGGGGAATTGGAAAATTTTTGTGTACAGTTGATGAAGAGGAATATTTAATTATGGTTTTGTGATTTTTTTATTTTATTTATTTTATTATTATTATTTTTTTTATAAAGTTTTTTTATTTGAGGAAAATTGTTAAAGATTTTTTTTAATTGAAAGGAAAAAAAAATAAATTTTGAAATTGCAAAAGAGTTGTTAATAAAGGTGTAAAAATCAAATCTCTCTCTCTCTCTCTCTCTCGATGGAGTATTTTATTCATCCTATAGAAAACAATTGTTGAATTAGTTTGCTTACTATAAAAGCTAGAAGTGTTGTGAGGCCTCTTGGCCTATGTAACTGTAAGGATCAAACAAGTTTACTTGGCCACTGAGCATATTTTGTTGGTAATTTTCCACCAGACAACAGGTGGCTGTGAAATGAACAAGACCATCATTAAAGGGTGTCACGTGAAGGCTTCTTGCCTCTGGGGAGTATTGACAGTTTTGATACAATGATTCATTTGGCCAATGGGAAAAGGGTTGACCATCAATTGGCAGAAGGCCATGAGAGATTAAGGTAAAAGATATACAGTATTTGGCAGTCGGCCACCCTTACTCAGAAAATTGTCTCTTACATAAGCAACACCTGAAGTTTTAATTGGTGAAATGACTATGGCAGAAAGGTCAGGGAGTACATGGGAAGGAGTTGTGGGAGGAGAGACCCTGTAAGTGAGAATATGGGAAAATATAACGGCGAATATTACCATATTACTTTGGTGTGAGATAAGAAAAATGTATAAAAACTGTGCCCCGGCTAAGGGAGCCTCAGATGCGGAGCTGGCATCTCACTTTGTTGCTTGACAATAAAGTTAAATACTTCTGAGACCTGGAACTTCAACTCTGAGTTTTTCTTCGAGACCAGAACTGAATGGACAAAGAGACATCGAATCTGCCACGACACTCACTCACTCACTCACTCACTCACTCATTCATCCTTGTTTATACTAGTTTGTGGGGTCCAAATATCTCCAACAACGATAGTAAAATAAGGAATTTATGATGTTGTTGGGTCCTTCAGTTGGACTCCAAAAAGACAACATCAAACAATGTACTACACTTATCCATCACAGAGAACTGTCTTAATTTTAACATTCTATATATATATATATATATATATAATCTATATCTCTATCTCTGTATCTCTATCTCTCTCTCTCTATATATATATATATATATATATAATACAGGTCCTTCTCAAAAAATTAGCATATTGTGATAAAGTTCATTATTTTCCATAATGTAATGATAAAAATTAAACTTTCATATATTTTAGATTCATTGCACACCAACTGAAATATTTCAGGTCTTTTATTGTTTTAATACTGATGATTTTGGCATACAGCTCATGAAAACCCAAAATTCCTATCTCAAAAAATTAGCATATTTCATCCGACCAATAAAAGAAAAGTGTTTTTAATACAAAAAAAGTCAACCTTCAAATAATTATGTTCAGTTATGCACTCAATACTTGGTCGGGAATCCTTTTGCAGAAATGACTGCTTCAATGCGGCGTGGCATGGAGGCAATCAGCCTGTGGCACTGCTGAGGTGTTATGGAGGCCCAGGATGCTTCGATAGCGGCCTTAAGCTCATCCAGAGTGTTGGGTCTTGCGTCTCTCAACTTTCTCTTCACAATATCCCACAGATTCTCTATGGGGTTCAGGTCAGGAGAGTTGGCAGGCCAATTGAGCACAGTAATACCATGGTCAGTAAACCATTTACCAGTGGTTTTGGCACTGTGAGCAGGTGCCAGGTCGTGCTGAAAAACGAAATCTTCATCTCCATAAAGCTTTTCAGCAGATGGAAGCATGAAGTGCTCCAAAATCTCCTGATAGCTAGCTGCATTGACCCTGCCCTTGATAAAACACAGTGGACCAACACCAGCAGCTGACATGGCACCCCAGACCATCACTGACTGTGGGAACTTGACACTGGACTTCAGGCATTTTGGCATTTCCTTCTCCCCAGTCTTCCTCCAGACTCTGGCACCTTGATTTCCGAATGACTTTGGACCACTGAGCAACAGTCCAGTGCTGCTTCTCTGTAGCCCAGGTCAGGCGCTTCTGCCGCTGTTTCTGGTTCAAAAGTGGCTTGACCTGGGGAATGCGGCACCTGTAGCCCATTTCCTGCACACGCCTGTGCACGGTGGCTCTGGATGTTTCTACTCCAGACTCAGTCCACTGCTTCCGCAGGTCCCCCAAGGTCTGGAATCGGTCCTTCTCCACAATCTTCCTCAGGGTCCGGTCACCTCTTCTCGTTGTGCAGCGTTTTTTGCCACACTTTTTCCTTCCCACAGACTTCCCACTGAGGTGCCTTGATACAGCACTCTGGGAACAGCCTATTCGTTCAGAAATTTCTTTCTGTGTCTTACCCTCTCGCTTGAGGGTGTCAATGATGGCCTTCTGGACAGCAGTCAGGTCGGCAGTCTTACCCATGATTGCGGTTTTGAGTAATGAACCAGGCTGGGAGTTTTTAAAAGCCTCAGGAATCTTTTGCAGGTGTTTAGAGTTAATTAGTTGATTCAGATGATTAGGTTAATAGCTCGTTTAGAGAACCTTTTCATGATATGCTAATTTTTTGAGATAGGAATTTTGGGTTTTCATGAGCTGTATGCCAAAATCATCAGTATTAAAACAATAAAAGACCTGAAATATTTCAGTTGGTGTGCAATGAATCTAAAATATATGAAAGTTTAATTTTTATCATTACATTATGGAAAATAATGAACTTTATCACAATATGCTAATTTTTTGAGAAGGACCTGTATATATAATAAATAAATTGGACCCTAATAATTTCAGAGGCATCTGTGTGAGCAGTAATCTGGGGAAGTTATTTAGCAGTATTTTAAACAATAGAATTGTAAACTTCCTTACCGAACACAATGTCCTGAGTCCCAGTCAGATTGGCTTCCTACCAAATCACAGAACAACCGAAACATTTACACCCTACACACCCTAATCAATAAACACATAAAACAGACCAAAAACTGAAAAATATTTGCATGCTTTGTCAATTTCAAAAAAGCATTTGATTCTATTTGGCACGACGGATTATATCACAAACTTTTACAAAGTGGTGTAGGGGGTAAAGCTTATGAGATTATTAAATCAATGTATTCGAACAACAAATGTGCAATACGAATTGGCAACAAACATACAGAATTCTTCACCCAGAAGACAGGAGTACGGCAGGGCTGTAGCCTGAGTCCAACGCTGTTCAACATTTACATTAATGAACTAGCGGTGCAGTTGGAACGGTCAACAGCTCCCGGACTCACCCTACAAGACAAGAACATCAAGCTTCTGCTGTATGCAGATGATCTGGTGCTGCTGTCACCCACTGCACAGGGACTACAGCAGCACCTGGACCTGCTGGAAAACTACTGCCAGAACTGGGCCCTGGCAGTAAACCTCAAGAAGACCAACGTTATGGTCTTCCAGAAAAAGCCCAGATGTCAGGAACACAGATACCAGTTCAGTCTAGGCAGCACCGCCCTAGAACACACGATGCAGTACACTTACCTCGGTCTGATCATCACTGCATCGGGGAGTTTCAGTATGGCAGTGAATGCTCTCAAAGATAAAGCTCGAAGAGCTCTATACGCCATCAAGAAAAAATTCCAAAACATTGATTTACCAATTCCAATCTGGTGTAAAATCTTTGATAGTGTGATTCAGCCCATTGCGCTGTATGGAAGTGAGGTTTGGGGTCCACTCAGTGATCAGAGCTACACTAGATGGGACAGACATCCAACAGAAGCCCTACACACAGAATTCTGCAAAATGATCCTAAAATTACAAAGAAGAACACCCAATAATGCATGTAGGGCAGAATTAGGCCGATTCCCATTGATTATTAATATGCAAAAAAGATCCCTCAAATTCTGGATGCATCTAAAATCAAGTCCCACAGAATCGCTACATTTTAAAGCATTACAAACCCAAGAACTGAACCCCGAAAAGAGTCCCCTCAGTCAGCTGGTCCTGAGACTTACTAACCTGACTAACTCTACTAACACTAACCATTCTCAGATCATCACTGCTTCTCACCCAAATATCAAAATAAACCAAATTATCAAACAATCTAAAAATACATATCTGGAACATTGGGACAAGGAAACTAAAACACAAAGTAAATTACAATTCTATCGAACTCTAAAATCAAATTATGAATTGGAAGAATATCTCCAAAGTGTCAAAGACACAAAGCAAAGACGGATCCTGACCAAGTACAGGCTCAGTAAGCACAGTCTAGCCATCGAGACCGGCAGACACAGAAAGAGCTGGTTATCCAGAGAGCAAAGGGTGTGTGTTCACTGCAGGACAGGAGAGATCGAGACAGAGATGCACTTCCTCCTTCACTGCCACAAATACATATCAATTAGAGATCTCTTCTTCACAAAATTCAATAACATAATAAAGAACTTTACAGCCATGAGTGAAGTAGAGCAAATAAAGTTAATATTAGGAGAGGGACCGACAGCAGCACTGGCTGCGAGATACGTGTGGACGTGCCACAGCCTGAGAGACAGTTAATATTAGGAGGTGAATGTGTGTAATGTGTGTGTCTGACCTCAGTGTGTTTCCCTACCGTCCACCACTGTGACCCTCAGAATGTGTGTGTGTATATATTTAACCACTGTGGTACCAAATGTTCAGACATGTTTTACTGTGTTACACTGTTAATTTAAGTTTAAGTTATGTTGTAATATTTGATAGCATTATAATATTTGATATTTTCTTCTATTATACAGATGTTTGTATTATTGTTTTATTTATGCTTTGGCAATATTGTATTATTTACAGTCATGCCAATAAAGCAATTTTGAATTTGAATATTATATATAATATATATGTATATAATATATACTTTTAAAGAAGTCTCTTCTTCTCATCATGGCTGCATTTATTTGGTCAAAAATACAGAAAAAAAAGTTAAATTGTAAAATATTTATAATTATAATTTATCCGATTTATTATCAAAGCTGATTTTTCAGCATCATACACTTCAGTGTCACATGATCCTTCAGAAATCATGCTAATATGCTGATTTATTATCAATGTTAGAAACTGTTTTGCTGCATATATACACTCACCTAAAGGATTATTAGGAACACCATACTAATACTGTGTTTGACAACCTTTCGCCTTCAGAACTGCCTTAATTCTACGTGGCATTGATTCAACAAGGTGCTGAAAGCATTCTTTAGAAATGTTGGCCCATATTGATAGGATAGCCTCTTGCAGTTGATGGAGATTTGTGGGATGCACATCCAGGGCACGAAGCTCCCGTTCCACCACATCCCAAAGATGCTCTATTGGGTTGAGATCAGGGGCCTGATGTATAAACGTTGCGTACGCACAAAACCGGGCTGAAAACGTGCGTACGTCAGTTCCTGCGTAAAAGGTGGGATTTATAAAGAAAAACTTGACGGGAAAATTTGCGCACCTCCACGCAAACTCTGACCCATGCGTACGAACATTTTGGAGTCAGAGCAGTTTGGCGACACCGATGGTGAGCTGAGGGACTGACGGCAGATGAAGGAAAACCACTTTAAATCCTCATTATGAGTCCTAATCATAAATACAGTGCATGTGTTCACAATAACAGTTTAAATAAATAAAATAATGATTTAAACTCGCATGGAAACTCAAGTTTTCATTTTGATTTACACATTTACATTAATATTACACTTTCACTAATGGCGATAAGCACTAAAATTACATTACGCAGTCATTAAGGAGAAGTTAATCAAACATGATATGAATTTAGATAGTAGATGTGCTACTTTCGATCACTGTTCCTGTGACACGCTGCTTTAATGACAGCGAGGAGCGCTTGGAGCACAATAATTCCTCTTAAAACAAAACTGCAGATGTTATGACAAAATATTTTAGCGAGAACAACGATCGGTGATGCACACTTAACTTCGATATTATGGAAGACACTGTTGGATTCGGTGGTCGTTGTCCGTTGTCCAGTTTGAAGAGATCCAATGATACTCCCGCAGCTGCAGGAGGTGTTGATGTCGTGTGAAAGATCTTCAAACAATTATCACTGTATTTGAAGGATATAATTTGAGGAAAACGGTAAGATTTGCAAGTTTCCTTTTTTTAAATACTTTGTCAGTGACGCGCCGAGACAGACGGTTGTATTTACACTGCAATAAATAAGTAGGCCGATCTTTTTCTACTAAAAATAGCCTATAAACTTCCAGCAAAACTGCATAAATTTGATTCGAATTGTTTAAAACTATTAAAATACTATTTGGCCAGTGGAAATGAATGAATCAACTCTATTCTAAAACCTTTATCTGAAGTATTTTATACAATTTTGTTTTTATGGATATTTTTATATTTTTATTTGAAAACATAAAGAGGATATTGAATGATTTTTATCAATGTAGTGTATTGCACAAATGGCATTTATAGTCCATATCTAATATTTTCCAATGTCTTGTACCGTGTCACGTGGTTGGGAACGTGTATGGAAATGATATGCAGATGAGGTTATGCATAGTAAAACTAGGCGTCATAAGATCCATATATGGTGATTTCGGGGAGGAGACAGGGTGGAGATGCACGTACGCACAATCTTCCGCTGACTGGGATTTATAAAGGGATTTGTGCGCAGGTTGTGGCGTACGCATGGTTTTATAAATCAGATTTTTTTTGTGCGTACGCAGAATCTCGCTTTTGTGCGTACGTACACTTTTAGGATGAAATCTACGCAAAGTTTTATAAATGAGACCCCTGGTGACTGTGGTGGCCATTTTAGTACAGTGAACTCATTGTCATGTTCAAGAAACCAATTTGAAATGATTCGAGCTTTGTGAGATGGTGCATTATCCTGCTGGAAGTAGCCATCAGAGGATGGGTACATGGTGGTCATAAAGGGATGGACATGGTCAGAAACAATGCTCAGGTAGGCCGTGGCATTTAAACGATGCCCAATTGGCACTAAGGGGCCTAAAGTGTGCCAAGAAAACATCCCCCACACCATTACACCACCACCACCAGCCTGCACAGTGGTAACAAGGCATGATGGATCCATGTTCTCATTCTGTTTACGCCAAATTCTGACTCTACCATCTGAATGTCTCAACAGAAATCGAGACTCATCAGACCAGGCAACATTTTTCCAGTCTTCAACTGTCCAATTTTGGTGAGCTTGTGCAAATTGTAGCCTCTTTTTCCTATTTGTATTGGAGATGAGTGGTACCCGGTGGGGTCCTCTGCTGTTGTAGCCCATCCGCCTCAAGGATGTGCGTGTTGTGGCTTCACAAATGCTTTTCTGCATACCTCGGTTGTAACGAGTGGTTATTTCAGTCAAAGTTGCTCTTCTATCAGCTTGAATCAGTCGGCCCATTCTCCTCTGACCTCTAGCATCAACAAGGTATTTTCGCCCACAGGACTGCCGCATACTGGATGTTTTTCCCTTTTCACACCATTCTTTGTAAACCCTATAAATGGTTGTGTGTGAAAATCCCAGTAACTGAGCAGATTGTGAAATACTCAGACCGGCCCGTCTGGCACCAACAACCATGCCACGCTCAAAATTGCTTAAATCACCTTTCTTTCCCATTCTGACATTCAGTTTGGAGTTCAGGAGATTGTCTTGACCAGGACCACACCCCTAAATGCATTAAAGCAACTGCCATGTGATTGGTTGATTAGATAATTGCATTAATGAGTAATTGAACAGGTGTTCCTAATAATCCTTTAGGCGAGTGTATATATATATATATATATATATATATATAAAACCTTCTGTAACAATATAAGTCTTTACTGTCCCTTTTTATGAATTTTGCTCATCCTTGCAGAATAAAAGTATTGATTTCTTTCAAGAAAAAAGAAAAACAAAAGATTTAAGTAAATGCTGCTATTTATTTATTAATTTATTTATTTTTACTTTTTATTCATCAAATAATCCTGAAAAAGCATCACAGGTTCAAAAATAAAAAATAAAAAAAAAGAAGTTTCAAACAATGATAATAATAATAATCAGCATAATAGAATGTTTTCTGAGGGATCATGTGACTGATGACTGGAGTAATAATGATAACAATTAAGCTTTGATCACAGAAATAAATTCTTATAAGAATGTTAAAATTAAGGCCCATTGTATAGGTTTAAGGAGATTGTAGTGAAGGGGCATGGTTTATGGAGTCATATTTAGTCTTATATAAAAGATGTTGTCTTGTCAAACTTTCCTCATTTTACTATCTTTGTGCAGACATTTGGTCCTCACAAAATAGTAAAAACAACACACACACACACACACACACAGAGAGAGAGAGAGAGAGAGAGAGAGAGAGTAGTGATTTACCACTATTTGTGACTTTTAAAGGAAGATCTGGACTCCACCAAAGACACTTGGAACAGCCACCTGATTTGTCCTTCAAGGAACAGCCTTGTACCCCACAGTCACCAGATGTTATGTACACCCTACCTGAATTATATGACACAGAAGACTACATATATCATGTACTGGTGGCAGAGTGTGCCACCTGTGAAGATCAATGTATCCATAGCTCTGATGTCGCTTGTGATGAGGACATTTTCACTCTGTGTGCACTAGGGATGCTCATTTCGGTTAAATTTCTCGACCGACAACCGACGCTCGTTATCCGAATATTAACCGTTAACTGATAAGATTATAATATTGTATAGCCTATATGATGATAATATGACATATATATGACATTAAATAAAAAATACAATTTACGAGTGTCTGTGTCTTCCACGGGTTTATTTTAACATGCAAACAGCAGCATAGAACAGATAAACAACAGAACCTTGATTCACATTATCAAATTGTCACGCACCTGCAGCGTTTCTGACAACAGAATTTTTTTTTTTAAATAAAAGGCATAAAATAAATAGGCCTACACTAAATATTTTTCACTTAAATGTTTAACAAATTAAGATGACAAAACAAAAACACGGTGAATCCATTGAAGCTTTGAACAACCGGTATTTTAGACATTTTTTCCGTCAAATAAAAATAGCAGGCCTACCTCAATCTACACATTGTCTAGTTTTTATTTTAAAAAAGTAACATGTCTACGTGTTGTGGGGTTAGTCTGGAGCGCAGCCTGTTGACCGTTAGACCCGCGGCAAAAAACACCCTCTCAGATGGCACTGATGTCCCGGGAATACAAAGATAACGCCGCGCTAGAGTGGCCAGCCTTGGGAAGCGCCTTTCATTTGCTTTCCACCATTCTAGAGGATTAATATCCAAAGAGGGCGGATCGTCTCTCATATAGATGTCAACTTCTGCTTCTGGATCATCAGTGGCTTGACGAGGGGTGCTGTAGTCACCTCCCAGGAGCAACATCATGGCACTGCTCTGGCTGCGTTGCATATCTCCAGCTTGGGCAGCAGACACCTCATCTGCTCCCGCCAAAGGAGCACACATTTCGATAAGTTTAGATTTTGCGGCTTCTTTCTCCGTTTGTGCAAAAAAAGGGAGATGTTTATGGCGAGGGTCCAGGACAGAGGCGATCAGCGCAGGTTTGGTAACCAGATCATCCGTGTCAACCTGTGATGAACATATCCTTATTAATATAATTAATGGATAATAATAATAATAATAATAAACTACCTTCATGCGGCCACTTAAGGACTGCCGAACCTTTGCCTTGAACTCCGTCACTCTGTGGCCATCATCCTCAGCTCTCATCAGGTGTGTGTTCAGGAGGCTAAAGGTGATGGGGTAAATGTTGTAAATGGACACGTTCTTTTCTGTTGACATTATGGTGTTTGCACATTTTAAATTTCCAACACTGGCGCAATCTCCACCATTATCTGCCAGTATTCGTCTCGCATCTCGAGGGTTCTGGCATCTTGCAGCCTTGTAACTGTTCGGTCGGACAGAACAGCTGTAACAGCCCACCTTTGTTCGAGAAGTCTTCCGAACATGTCACACACCGAGTTCCATCTTGTTTTACAAGATTGAATGAGCTGGTGTTTCGGAAGTTTCATTTGTTCTTGTTTAGCTTCCAGTGCCTTGCATGCAGGTGTGCTGTGGTTGAAATGCCTGACAAGCCGCCCAGCCGCAACGATAACCCGATGCACAAACACATTAAATCCATAATTTACAGCGAGCTGTAGTGTATGAGCAAAACAGGGAACCGAGTCCCAGTTCACCCGTTCTGGAGAGTTTGCAGCCACGATGTTGCGTGCATTGTCATGGACACATGCAGATACTTTCCCATTAAGTCCCCATGTCTCCACCGCATCAGTTAGTTTAGCTGAAAGGTTCTCAGCTGTGTGTCTGCTTGGCATACTCTGTGTTAGTAGGACAGCTGAATGAACTTGCCAGTCCTCATCGATGTAGTGGCACGTTATTGTTATATAGCTCTCCGTTGTGAGTGCCGTCCAGCAGTCAGTCGTAAGGGACACGAATTTTGTGCTTTCGAGTTGTGATTTAAGCGTTTTTTTTCTCTCATCAAAACAGGCTTCAATTCTACGGGTAACGGTACATCTTGATGGGATTTCGTAATTGGGCTCAATATAGCCCAATAGCTCTTGAAAACCTTCACCACAGACAACACTGATGGGCAAGACGTCTTTTACTACCATTGAACAGATTCTCCGCGTTATCTCCTCAGATCGCCGTGCATCGCATCTTCTCCCTGTTAACATGGAGGGCAAAGTTTGTTGCCCTTCATCACTCGATGCTTGTGGATGTTTGGTTCGCAGGTGATACTGCATTGTACTTGTGCTGCTGCTGTATTTTAATTCCGTGTGGCATATTTTACAAGTAATTTCTACACCCTTTCTATCCAAATGGTCCCACACAGTACTTCTTTTCGCTCGCTTCATTTTGCTTGTTGCTTAGCGAAATATGTCTGGCACGTGTGACATGCCCCGCGAGTTAACAAATAAGCAATGCACATAAAATGTTTTGAATTTCCTGATGTTGTGTACTATATTATATAGTATTATTATTATATGTATACATATTAAATTGTTTACTGAATTATTTGTTTCTTCGTAGGAGCTGATCTCCTTGTTGCAAAGTTTATTCATCTCCGGTTCATTCAGCCAAAGAGTTTCTTCACAAGAAGTCCCCAGTCCCACACCTGTGGATGTGTGTTGGAAGTTCCAAATAATTACACTTCGTACCTTGAGCTTGCAGAAGAGTTTGCAAATGTCCTTGATGCAAACATATGGGTGATGGATATTGCATAAAGGTAAGGATACAGAACTAATGTCATTAATACTTGTGAATTATCCTTATCTAAAGTTATCCTCAATGTTGTGTTTGTCCAAGGTGGTCAGACAGTATGTGCAGCATTATTCCACAGTTATTCCATCTCAATTTCATTGTTAATGTATTTCTTTTTCCTGTTCTCAGTGTTTATATACAAAAAATTGTTCTTACAAATTTTACAAAAGCAACAATGTTAGAAGTTTATTAATTCTGAGGTTTATTAATTAATTCTGTTCTATTGAATTAATTTTACTACTTCCTGCTTCGCTACTGTTCGGACGCTCTTGCTTACAGCTCCACGCTTTGCTCTATTGCTTTTATATTTTATCTTCTAATTTTAACTACAGCAAATCAGCACAGTGCTCAAACAACAAATCTTGGCACCAACAAACTTTTTAACTGGAAGAATTGTTACAAAAAAGGGGAATTTTTATCCAACCAGCCTCCCACTGACGGCAGCCATCGGCTTACATTCTGGAGAAGGGAAAACACAGCTGCCTACATCCAAAAGGATTAGAAATAATATGCCTCCTCTGGTTGAAGAATCTACCTGCTGCACAAACTGCCACAGACTTCTACAAAGGATTGCAGTTCTTGAAACAAAGTTACTTGCGAGACTACCAAACCAGACGGAACACACAACAGAGCTTCGTCATGGACGTCCTCAGCACACAGTCGGTGAGTCCCATGAATCTAATGCCCCTAAACAGACCATACTGAGTGCCGGAACTGATCAACATACTAATCGATGGCACAAACATGGAGCGAGACCCAAAGGCACTCGAAACATCAGATTGTCACGAGTATCACATATTGCAGTAGCATCCTCTACCCCAAACACTAGCTCCCTACCACCGCAAATACATCTGGAGAACTTATTTGAAGTGTTAATGAATGTGGGTGAGGAATCTCCAGACATGATGAATGTGGGTGAGGAATCCCCAAACATGATCGGACACAGATCAAATCAGCCAGCAGCTAACACCGATGCTAACTGCCGCTCAAGTTCCAGCAGACAGCGGCACTCAGCTCATAGAGCAGCCGAGCCCAGGACTCTGATAGTGGGTGACTCTATTATCAGAAACATTAGCAGCAGGGATACAACTACATGCTGCCTTCCACAAGCAACAGTTTCTGATGTAAACAGGGAACTTAAGAACATTCTGATGAAATATAAAACTGCAAATCGACTAATCATCCATGTGGGGAAGAATGATATTCGGAAGGAGCAGTCAGAACTCCTTAAAAGGGATTTCAATGAACTTTTTGAAATGTTTAGAAGACTAAAAGTTCAGTCACCCTTCTTTTCGATAACGGAGTCAGTCAGTTTCTTGATCTGGTCAGAATCAACTTTTTGTGCAGCCGCAACCACAGCCTCCCAGACACTGTTCAGAAAGGTGTACTGTTTACCTTCACTGTAAATTTCCTGCTTAAGAAGGGCCCAAAAGTTTTCAATAGGGTTTAAGTCAGGTGAAGAAGGGGGCCATGTCATTAGTTTTTCATCTTTAAGGCCTTTACTGGCCAGTCACGCAGTGGAGTACTTTGATGCATGTGATGGAGCGTTGTCTTGCATAAAAATCAAAGTCTTCTTGAAAGATGCAGACTTTTTTCTGTACCACTGCTTGAAGAAAGTGTCTTCTAAAAATTGGCAGTAGGTCTGAGAGTTGATTTTGAGTCTATTTTCAACCCGAAAAGGTCCAACTAGCTAATCTTTAATAATACCTGCCCCTACCAGTATTCCACCTCCACCTCGCTGCCGTCTGAGTTGAAGTGGAGCTCTGTGTCCGTTAGTGATCCAACCACGGGCCCATCCATCTGGTCCGTCAAGAGTCACTCTCATCTCATCAGTCCACAAAACCTTTGAAAAATCTGTCTTCAGATATTTCTTGGCCCATTCTTGACGTTTCAACTTATGTGTCTTGTTCAGAGGTGGTCGGGTTTCAGCCTTTCTTACCTTGGCCATGTCTCTGAGAACTGAACACCTCGCACTTCTTGACACTCCAGGTAGGTTGCAGTTGTGGAATATGGCAGCACTGGAGGATAATGGGTTCCTGGTATCGTCATGTTTGATTCTTCTCAAATGTTTGGCGGTTAATTTGCACCTTTTCTTCTCAACACATTTCTTGCGACCCTGTTGAATATTTGCAACAAAACGTTTGATGGTTCTGTGATCACGCCCCAAAATCTTAGATATTTCAAGAGTGCTGCATCCCTCTGAAAGACTTTTTACAATTTTTGACTTTTCAGAGTCAGTTAAATCTCTTTTTTGGCCCATTTTTCCTGAGGAGAAGAATCTGCCTAATAATTATGCACACCTTGATATAAGGTGTTGATCTCCTTAGGCCACACCCTCCCTCGTTACACAAATACACATCACCTGATATGCATTAAAGCCAATAAGCATTCAAGTTTATACAGCTTGGAGTTGTAAATTATGGATAAAATTATGATATGGTCAAAATAATCACTTGCCTAATAATTGTGCACACAGTGTAGAACATTGCATAAAAGCATGAAACATTATTTCCCTTTGACAACAAAAAGGGCATTCAGAGCTTCTGGATTTAGTACGGAGATAAAAGAATTGATGGCAATAATACCATGAAGGATTCTCCACTGCATACCCCCTCCCCTTTTAGACAGTGGCAGTTTATACAAAGATCTCCACTCAGGTTTTACATTTTCTTCCAGCCCCCAAAAAAAAAAAAAAAAGAAAAGAGCGCCATGGTGTGTCAACCTTTCCATCAAAATTTCTTATTAAAAACCATAACACAGACTCTGTACAAAACATTCCCTTTAGTTGACAATAAGTCCAACCATAAGGATTCCCAAGACTTAAAAAAAAAAACTGTGCACCCATCAAAATTAGGTGAAATCATAAGGCAGGGGAAAAAATCCTGAGCATTAGGAGAGCTCACCCCAGAATAGTAGTCTTAACATTTGAATCGCCTCAGCTGTGAGAACTGACCTCACGCTGTCTCACTGCACGATCTGACTACCACTAAACACAAGACAGCGTCAGCGACAATGGCGACGAGCCGGGGAAATTCAAAGGTAGTGTTCTCGAACTGGAAGTACCGGCACTACTTCTCGTTAATTGAAATTAAAGGCAAGAATGTTTCTGTAACATGCACACTATGCCCAGGAAAAAAGACTTTATCCACGTCTGCCTCAAGCAACTCGAACCTTATGAAGCACCTCACATCAACACATGCTAACACGGCACTTGTTGTTGCTGCTGCTGCTGACCCAACCCCAAATGCAGCTAGCGTGAGCTCCAGCGAAGGAGACGGAGCCACTCTGTTAAAACAAGCAACACTCGATTTTTCGGGTCAGCAACAGGTGACCAAGCACGAGCTGAACACATTGATTGCAAGGTATGGTGTTGAAAACACGATCCCCCTGTCCACTGTGGTGTCTGAGTCATTCAGAGCTATCCTTGCTAAAATACCAATACGAGGAGGAGGAGGAAAGGGGGTTGCCCCATGCCGAAACACTTTTGCTAAATTCATAGACAGTGAATACGAAAAAATGAATATTGAGCTCAAAACGTCATTTGAGGAATTAGAGTACATTTCAACTACAGCAGACATCTGGACTGCCCACAATAAAAGTTACCTGGGTGTGACAGCACATTGGATCAATCCAAATAACATGGAAAGAGAGAAAGCAGCTCTTGCCTGCAAACGGTTTAAGGGGCACTAATCTATTTACTATTAAGTGTAATAAATAAATATATAAATAGTTTCACATCAATAACATGTTATATTCTAATGAATATAATGATAGCAAAATATCTTAAGTAATCAATCACCTGTGCAAAACCGCAGAAACTTCCTGAGCCGAACATCACTGAAGTTCTTGATAAATCTCTTTGGATAATCTATGATCTGGCTTTCTCTGTTGCTCAGTGTTTCATGTTTTAGTATGGCTACAACTTTCCTAGCTGTTGGAATAAGGCTGATCATCAGTTTATTCAATCCTCCTGATGGCAGTTTCAGTTCTTTTAAAACTGGACTCCAACACTCTGCTATGTAAGCTGGATCTTGCACAATTTCTTTGTGTGCCACATCAAGTAATATCTGATTGGCATTTTTTCCAGTGATAACAAGTTTCACTTCATGAGCTTCCAAGAATTCAACCCATTCTTCTCTTTCAGAGACAGATGTAAAGTCTCTCTTTGTTTCTTCAACAAGCAGCTTTTCCTCTTGAGGAACTATCTCCAAAAATGCTGTGAAGAGCTCATCCTCATCAATTTCAAGTCCAAGGCAGTAACACAGAAAAGGCTTGGCCAACACAATGGGAAAGTATTGAACACTATTGTAACCAAGAACCATCACTTTAGCTACATTTTCCCATTCGTCTTTCATATCATATCGTGTCTTGTCATGGGTACCTTTAATGTGCTTCCTGCTGTACATTTCATGAAAAAAGTACCCCAGTACTCACTTAGTCCGTCTCTGAGAATTCCACCATTGTCTTCTCCTTTCTCAGTGCTACCATTACCATTGAGACCATCTCAATTTCTACAAGACAGTCACTGACAGATATTAAGCCATCTGTGAAACCTGCATTTAGAATTTGGAAAATGTTTCCCCTGCGAAGCCTTTCAGCAGGGTCCATTGGTAGAGTGTCATCCAGTATTGTACTGTCTTGCAAAACAGTTTCTTCATCAATTGAAACTGAACTGTGCATTACATTCATTATACCTGGTTCTAAAATCACTACACCGTCTTCTGACAAAAATGATGGAACCATTGTCCTCAGTTATGGCAACAGGTTCTTCATCGCATCACGTGAAATGGCAGAGGTAGAAGGACCTTCAGGTACATACTCATCTACTCTTTGAATGCTTGTGCTTGCAGTTGTGTCTGTCCTCTTGCAAGACAGATACAGTCTCAGTATCTTTACCTTCCTCATTTCGTAATGTTCACTTAATGTTGTTTGTGGATCTACTTCTTCTTCTGTGAAGTCTCTTAATTTCAGCTCAAATTCATTTATATCCCCTAATTTATTTTTTCCATTTGGAAAGAACAGCTCCTTGCCACACTCCAAAAGTTCTGCCATGGTAGCACTCTTTAAAGCCTTTAAGTGTCTGGTTCCACCACCTTGTTTCTCTTTGATTTGGACAAAGGAGCCACGGACCTCTTCAAACAGTCCCATTTGGTAACTTCGCTCAGTTTTTTGGGCATTTGTGTTTCCACTGAGTTTTTCTGAACGATTATCACAATGCTTCCTCTTTCTTTTAAGCACATATGCGTAAAAAGATATTAAGTTTTATTTAGCAAGCATGAACCCACATAAATCATTGAAGGAACAGACCTTTCAGCCAAAACAGGCAATTTACCATTGAAAATATGTTTTTTAAAGCTTTTTAACAGTTATACCTATGGTCTGATCTCCATAAAAGTTGGCATGCTTCTTTAGAGTCATAAGCTGCATGTGCTCACTTAATTTCGTGAAGTTCTGAGTTTTAGTTTAGGATTTATAGGCTTTTGAGTATATTTTGCCATACCCATTTAATAAATGACCCAGTTATAGTGACCAAAAGGGTAAAGTTCAACTTTTTTTGATAATTATTGTTCTAGAGAGTCCAGAGAATTGTCCTGTACTGGTTTGGTTCCAATCGGGCAAAAAACCTAGGACTAGTTGGCATAAGTAGGTTTTTTACATATTCATGAATAATTAATGAACGATTTGATTGACAGCAATGGTTCTTGAGGCAAAGTTGTTCAGCATGAGGCGATCTATCAAATGATAAGCATATTGTGTGGATCTGTGAAACACCACGTGATTTACAGAGGCGTAAAACTCGTTAGCGCCAACTAGTGACCGATTTCTTTCAAAATTGTTACAGACCTTTAGGACCATGAGTCGAACATGCCCACCGAGTTTCGTTTCAATCGGCCTCCGTTAACCTTGTCTAATAGGTGCTCAAATTTCATTGGCCGATGGCGGCCATGTTTTTTGCGATACGCCAATGTCCTCATAGACTATCATGGCACCTGTGACTAGTTCACAAAAGTAGGTTTTTCAAAAAACCCAAAATACCCCAAAATTTCGACTTTGAGACAAGGATTCCAACGATATAATTATGGCATTATTTTACTGAATTCAACGGGCCATCTTGTTAATGTTATAAATTAATTATTTGTCATTACCGATTAAAGAGTATCTGGTGCCACCGCACAGTTCAAATAAACACATTTGCCGAGTACATTGGTATTAAAAACGGCTTTTAAAAACTGTCCATGATTCAGTTTTGTGAACCCTGACAGAAGTTTGATGCTGTCGTGGAACAAGCAACAGCCTGACCGAGTGCCTCATCTTCTTAATCTCCTCATGATTACATTTCGATGACTTGCGTTTCTTCCCCACCGCAGAAATCACCACAGGTTCATCAATGCCGTCAAAAGTATAAATTTTTCTGTTTTTGTTGATCACAAAGTACAAAGCAGATAAGGAAAACTAGGAAGCCGGCTGTATTCAGAGCGCCACCATTACTGTTTGCAGTGCGTGGAATGGTGTGCTGTGATTGGTTGAGCGGATATATCGCGTTCTGCAGAAAAAGGAGACTGGCATTTGTCGTGTTTTGGAAAGAAAGGAAGAAAACATGACAGAATAAGACGACGGATATCGCATTTTGCGCAAAATTTATAAATGACTTATCTTTTTTTTCTTTTTTCTTTTTTCTTTTTTTTTAAAACAGAACAGAACATGACCAGAGAGAGAGGAAACAAGGCATAAAAAGAAAATGAAGACAAGTGTAGATCCGTATAAGTGTCCCAATTGTTCCAAAGTCTTTCAAATTTGTCCAGTTGTAAATGTAGTCCGAATGTGATTTTTTCCATTTTCCTTATGCCCATAATAATGTCTGTCCAGTCCTTAATTGTCGGTGCAGTTTGTGTCATCCATTCTTTTCTGATGGCCTTTTTCCCTGCGGCCAGGAGTATACTCCAGAGATATCCAATAGCTGTGTCCATGGCAGGAGTTTTAAGGCCCAGATCCATAGTTCTGAAATCCAGTAGGATGGGGACATCAAAAACAATTTGCAGCGCTTTGTTGATTTCGGACCAGTATTTTTGAACCACGGGACAGTCCCAGAACACATGGCAATGGTGCGCCTCCTGACAACCACAATTTCTCCAACACTCAGCATTTCCCTGTGAAAAATGAGCGCTTTGACAGGGTGTTATGAAAAAACTAGATATACTTTTCCAACAAAATTCTTTCCAGACATGTGATTTCGTGGTTCTCCATTGTATTGTACATATATTCTCCCATTCCTCATCAGTCAAAGTGAAATTGCCTTCTCTTTCCCATTTATTTTTAATATATTGAGTTGAATGATTTCCCAAATTGTTAAGACATTTATATATTTTTGATATTGAAAGTTCTGATTTATATGCCTTAATAAAGATTTCGATCAGAGGGTTATAATGGTCATCATTTTGTTTAATTTCTTGGTTATAATAACTCCTTGTCTGTAAATACCTATAAAAGTCCTGTTTTTCCAAGCCAAAGGATTCCCTCAACGCATCAAAGCTTTTCATTTGATTTTCTTTCACAATTTGGTAAAAAAAATCTTTATACCCTTTGTGACCCAGACCTTAAATCTCAGGTCGGTTCTGTTTGGTACAAAACCTTGGTCATAAGCCAACCAGCTTAAGATTTTAACATCTTTGTTTAATTTGTATGTTTTGATCAGCTCTTTCCAGGTTGTAAGCACCGATTTTACCAAGGGATTCTCAATTTCATCCAAATGACTCAGCTGTTTGTCAAGGCCTGAACAGGAACCTCTGGCAAAACACTACACTCAATATTTTTCCATTGAGCTTCATATTTGGAATCACACCAGTACAGCAATGCTCTAATTTGGGCTGAAATAAAGTAATCCTTCAGACAAGGTAAACCCAATCCACCTTTTTCTTTTGAAAGCTGTAAGGTTTTAAATCGGATACGAGGTTTCTTACCTTGCCATATAAACCTTGAGATTGTTTTATTCCACTCATCGAATAAACGATTGGGAATGGAAACTGGGAGAGTCTGGAACAAGTAGAGGAATCTGGGCAAAACATTCATTTTAATAGTTTCAATCCTTTGGCTTAGACTTAAGTATGGAATAAGATTCCATTTTTCAAGGTCCTTCTTTATATTGGAAAAAGGAGGGGTATAGTTTTTCTTTAGAACTGTTGATAAATCTTTATGGAGAATTACACCTAAATATTTGAGAGATTCTGCTTGCCATTTAAATGGGTAATTATCAGCAGAGGTCTCCAGTAGGAAAGAATTTCAGTCTTCTGTATATTCAATTTGTATCCAGACATTGGACCAATATCATTGAGGAAATGCATCACATTAGGTATAGAGATTTCTGGTTTAGTCAAGAATAGTAGGACATCATCTGCGTAGCATGCAATTTTATGTTCGGTCCCATCAATTGTAACACCGTGGATAGTGTATGATTGTCTAATATATTGGGCCAATGGTTCCAAATATAAAGCAAACAGAAGAGGGGACCAGGCACAGCCCTGCCTCACACCTCTTTCCAGAGTCATTGATTCTGTCAAATGACCGTTAATTTTGATTCTTGATGTTGGACCATCGTAGAGAGCCCCAATATTTCTAATTATTAAGGCATCCATTTGGAATTTGTTTAACACTTTTAATAAATAAAGCCAGTTAACGGAGTCAAAGGCTTTCTCAGCATCCAGACTGATTATGACAGCTTCATTTTGGTGTTTTTGTACATAATTCATTATGTGTAAAGATCGTCTTATGTTGTCCTGAGTTTGTCTATTGTTAATAAACCCTGTTTGATCGTTGTGAATTAAATTTGGGAGTATTTGTTCCATTCTTTTGGACATAATTGAGGTGTATATACGATAGTCCACATTCAGAATCAAAATTGGTCTATATGACGCACAGTCAAGTCGATCTTTCCCTTCTTTGGGTATTAGAGATATAATGGCTTCTTTCCAACTTGGGGGGGGTCTGAACTTGTTTAAGTGCCCAATTAAAGGTTGTCAAAAGCAGGGGAGTAAGTGTTTCTTTTAATGCTTTATACCACTCGGAGGTGAATGTTCTTCCGTCATGACAGGCAAATTAAGAGTGTCCAAAAAAGAGTCTATTTCATCTTCCTTATCTACTGAAATTTTAGAAAAAAAATTTTTATAGAAAGATTCAAATGTTGATTGAATTTGGTCTTGTTTTGTTAAAATTACTCTATTCTGCCCGTCTCGTATTTTAAAGATTGCTCTTTCAGATTGTTGTTTTCTAAGTTTCCAAGCTAGTAGTTTAGAGAATTTTGATCCAGATTCATAATATCTTTGTTTGGTAAAGAGCATTTTCTTAATTATTTCCTGTGTGGTCAGATCATTAATTTCGTCTCTTATCTTTTTTATTTCCTGTAGCAACTGGGGATTTCTATTCTTTGCGTGATTGATCTCTAACTGTTTTAGTCTGTCCTGCAGATCGTTAAATTTTTTCTGCCTTTGTTTCTTCTTGGTTGAGGTGATGGCGATAATTTTACCCCTCAAAACTGCCTTAGCAGCATCCCAGAGGATGGGTGGAGAAGTTTCACCATTATCATTTTCCTCTAAATAAATTTTGATGTCATCTGATAGCTTTTTCTTCATCTGAGGGTCATTAAGCAGACTAGCATTAAACCGTCAAAGAGTATTTTTACGTTTTTCTTCCAATTCTATAGTAATGTAGATGGGGGCGTGGTCACTTAAGTTCATTGTACCTATGTCCACCTCCATAATGTTTGATCTGTCCTTATTGAAAACAAAAAAATAGTCTATTCTAGTATAAATTGTATGTGGATTAGAGAAGTGAGTGTATTGGCGGGCATTGGGGTTCCTCTCTCTCCAGATGTCAATCAGTCCTGTATTTTTTATCATTTTGCGGAATCTATTATTTATCGTTTTTCCTAAGTTTTTTGAATTTGACACATCCAGTGTAGACTGGAGGTGAAGATTCCAATCTCCGCCACAGATAAGGGTTCCCTCAGAGTGGTTTACAATCAAGTCTATAACATGAGTATAGAAAATGAGATCACTCATTGGTGGGGCAGATACATTTAGAAAAGTAAACACCTCTCCATTAATAGCACCCTTAACGAGTACCAATCTGCCCTCTTTATCTTTATATTCAAAGCTCTGTTCGAAAGTTATTCGGCTTGAGATCAATATGGCAACTCCCCTCTTATGTCTACCCTTGAACGAGGAAAAGTACAGTTTATTATAACCGAGTTTAGTTAGTTTTTGATGTTCTGAGTCATTTAAATGGGTTTCTTGCAAGTATATAATGTCTATTTTTTCTTTCCTCATTTTCGTTAGTATTCTTGTTCGTTTGATTGGGCTTAATATGCCATTAACATTAAAGGATGCTACTCGTAACTTATCAGATGTCATTGTTTCACTTGAATTGAATTCACCACCATTAAAACATCGATATGGTAAAGCTCGCTGGTCAAACAGAACACATTAGGACAAGAACAGCAACAACAATTAACATAGAAAAAGAAAAACAGCCAAAAAAAAAAGAATTCGTAGAAAAAACGTGCGACGATTCCAAAACCTGATCAACTAAAAGATCAAAACTTGGAGGCGAAGCCACCTCTAAATGAGGGCCCTCCATACCAAGACTTCTAGTAACCATCCAGTCCATGAAAAAATAGGTAAGCCACTATGCTCTGCTGCCTTCATTAGTAATATATTGAATTTCCTCAAACCCAACCCTCCACATTTGGTACTCACAGGAGTACATATTTGTTGACACATAGTGAAAGTACTATGATCACAGAGCCAATGACAGGGTATTTGATTATAAGTGTCCAGTAACTCAGATGCGTTGTATCAGATTATTATCCAAATAAAGAAGGTAATGTTATCATCTGAGTCTTATTTGCCCCAGAACATAAAAGAAAAAAAAAAAAAAGGAAAAAAAAGGCCATATAGCTACTTTCTGGGCCGCTTCAGAACAAAAAGTCTCATAAAGTAGACATGAACTCACATACCCCGTATTGGCGGATCTCTTTCAGTCCATCTGCTCAGTCCTTTGCGTTGCTTTGTTGCATTTTTTTCAGGAGGCCCTCTGCCTCCGTTGCCGATTTAAACACTTATTTCTTTCCTTCGTATGTCAACAGCAATGTAGCGGGGAACATTGGCAAAACCATACATTAGTTTCCTTCTTCTGAATTCCTCGCAGGCCCGCTGGAATTCTGCTCGCTGCTGACGAATGGGGTATTTGGGTTTGGCATTTATATTTGGATTAAAATCGGCAGAGAGAACAAACTATGCGACTTGTCACATCCTCTCCAACCCAGAAGTCAATAAATGACTTTTCAATACCGAAAAGATACAATACTGATTTTGCCGGAAACTCATTTTTTTGGAAAATGGCGTTTATCGCGTTTTGGAACCAAACTTTTATTAATTAACATTTATTAATTTAAATGAATTCATTACAATATCATTTGAAATGAATGAAGACTTGTTTCGTTCAGTGTTTTTTGATCGAATCGCTTGAATCAGGGGTAGGCAAGTTCGGTCCTCGAGAAAAATCTTCACCTGCCTATAGCCTTAGTAATCCTGAAGAACTTGATTAGCTTGTTTAGGTGTGTTTGATTAAAGATGGAGCTAAACTCTGCAAGACAGCGGCTCTCAAGGACCGAACTTGCCTACCCCTGGCTTAAATTAATGATTCTGATACATCAAATACATTTTAACAGCCACTGGTTGCCACCTACTGGCACAACAGTGTAATAACATTAGTTTCAAAGGTCATTTAGCTACTCATTTTGATTGCTAAAATCGGTGTATATTCGGACTATAAATTGTTATTGCAATACTTGGGTTATTATTTAATGTTTGCAACACAGAAGTAGCAATAGTGTGTTGTTGAAAACACTTTGTGAATATAGCTTACATGACCACTGCTTTCAGCGACAATGCAAAAGCAGGTTTAAATATTCCGGTATGATTGTATTTTCAAAAATGTAATAGACATAGCTGAATCATTGTCATTTAGGAATAAGTTTGCGTTCTTTTAATGATTAATCGTGCATACATATGGGCTTATAGGTATTTTTTGTATGTCATATTTGTACCAGACCTCAAAAGAAATTCACTATGGTGGTATATTTGATCTCCACATTTTAAGTATTTAGGGAATGATGATCTGACCCTGATGTAAATAGTTCTGTCTTAAATCAGAAGATATCTTTGGTAACACTTTACAATAAGGTTTTATTAACATTAGTTAACTACATTAGTTAACATGAACTAATAATGAACTGCACTTCTACAGCATTTATTACTCTTTGTTAATGTTAATTTCAACATTTACTAATACATTATTAAAATCAAAAGTTTAAAGTTAAAAAAGTTAAAAAAAAAAAGTATTTGTTAACATTAGTAAATGCACAGTGAAGTAACATACAACCAACAAACAGCTGTATTTTTATTGTGTAACTAAGGTTAATAAAGATTAATAATTACATTAATGTATTGCTCATTGTTAGTTTATGTTAGATAATACATTAACTAAGGTTAACAAATAAAAACCTTATTGTAAAATGTTACCTATTTATTTTATATAAATTTCAACACAAGTACACTAAATGTATGACCACAATAACTTTAAGAACCTTTTTTTGTTTGTTTAGATAAATTGGGGTTTGACCTGTAATGTGATGCAGTTAGACTAGGTTACATTTGATTAATATTATTAAATTGTAAAGAAATTAAATAGCCATGTTTATCGAAAGAATACCATGCACAGTTCACTTTCAGCCAATAAGATTCCACGAAGCATTTTCATCGATCAGTCGTCTATTCTGATTGGTTGATAACTTTTGACAGCATTTAATCCAGAAGCAAATTAATTTCTTGTGCAAGAGCACAGAGAGATTCGCGAGTGCGCAGGACACAGTTTGAGTGCGCACACGCAATATCTGAGCAAGAGGAGAGGCAGTTCATAAGAGAGCACTGTGTATTTGAGAGTGCGCGTCCAGTTTTGTGGGAGAGCAAAGGAAATCCACGTGCGAGATTACATGTATGTCCTCTCGCGTCACAATAATGTGCTTTCTACATTTGGCAGTACAATAATGCCATATACAAGACACTTGAGCCAAGACCTAACGGTTCAGGAGTTATGAGCCATTTCGTTCTTTTGACTGCTGTAGCGCCCCCGTCAGGCCGATCGGGGTGAGCCTTGGTGAAGTTGTAGTACTACCAGCCCTCAAAGTTTCAAGTCTCTACGACTTACGGTTTGGTCTGCCTGATCACTTTTAGGGGAGAATGCTGATCCTTGAAAAATTTAACAATTACAATAGGGTTTCAGCGCTATGCACTTCAAGTCAAGTCAAGTCATCTTCATTTATTCACAATACACATCGTCTCAAAGCAGCTTCAAATAATTAAAAATTATTATTGAGCTAAAGTTGTTTTTTGACTGAATCACTTCTGTTGTAAAAATGGTTAATTATTACTTTAGGGGCCGCTTAAATGACACCTTTCCTACAGAAAAACCGAATACCTTTAATGCATTCTTGCTGTTCATTTACATGTTTAGTCTATAGGTTTGCATGTTTGATCTATGCGAACTGGAATAATTTGATAACGTTTTATCTACACATAGGGAAAGGAAAGGGAAAGAGGCCTTCGCGAGGATAGTTTAGTTGACACTTCAGGGCTGCGTTATCATCATGTCTAGATGCATGTCCTTCATCTCATCTGGATATGGCCTAGATCTCGCAGGCTGCGGGAAACCTCGGGATAAACAGAGAGAGACTAATATTAGCGTAGACACCATTCTTCTTATGATGTAGCGAGTACATCAGGTGTTATGGGAAGTGTTCCCGGTTCCGGCTGACCTAATCTATGCAGCCTAACAATTTACATGAACTGAATTACAGAAGTAGATAATGTGTTATGTGTATGCAAGTTTAAACAGATGTGTTTTTAGTCTAGATTTAAACTGACAGAATGTGTCTGCTTCCCGAACAGCGATAGGAAGACTGTTCCAAAGTTTAGGTGCTAAATAGGAAAAGGATCTACCGCCTGTGGTTGATTTTGATATTCTAGGTATTATCAACTGGGCTGAATTCTGAGATCGCAATAGACGTGATTATAATGCATTAAGAGATCGCTCAGGTACTGGAGAGCTAAACCATTTAGTGCTTTGTAGGTAAGTAGAAAGATTTTAAAATCTATTCGATGTTTAATAGGGAGCCAATGCAGTGTTGACAGAACCGAGCTAATATGGTCATACTACCTGGTTCTAGTAAGGTTCCTAACTGACGACGAAGACTTAACAACGCAGCCATCAAGTGTTAGACAGTATTCTAGGTTATTACGTGTAGAGGGTTTTGGCCCAAAAAATAGAATCTCTGTTTTTTCTGAATTTAGAAGTAAGAAATTATTGGTCATCCAATTTTTTATATCAGCTATGCATTCCGTTAATATTGTGAATTGGTAAGTTTTGTCAGGGCTTGAAGAAATATAGATCTGAGTATCATCAGCGTAACAGTGAAAACTAACGCCATGCTTCCTAATGATATCTCCCAAGGGTAGCATGTACAGAGTGAAAAGTAACGGTCCTAGTACTGAGCCTTGCGCTACTCCATATTGAACTTGTGATCGATATGACATCTCTTCATTTACTACTACAAACTGATAACGTTCAGATAAGTAAGATTTGAACCATGCCAATGCAATTCCACTAATGCCAACATAATTTTCAAGTCTATTTAAAAGAATATTGTGGTCGATAGTGTCAAAAGCAGCACTGAGATATAGTAACACTAATAGAGAGATACAACCACGATCTGATGATAAGAGCAAAACATTTGTAACTCTAATGAGAGCAGTCTCAGTACTATGGTATGGTCTAAATCCTTACTGGAAATCCTCACAGATAACATTTCTTTCCAAGAAGGAACGTAGTTGCGATGATACTGCCTTTTCAAGTATTTTTGACAGAAAAGGTAGATTCGAGATCAGCCTGTAATTGACTAATTCTCTAGGATCAAGTTGTGGTTTTTTAATAAGAGGTTTAATAATAGCCAGCTTAAAAGTTTTCGGTAGGTATCCTAGTGATAAAGATGAATTAACAATATTAAGAAGAGGATCTATTACCTCTGGAAGTATCTCTTTCAATAGCTTAGTCGGTATAGGGTCTAACATACATGCAGTTGATTTTGATGATTTGACAAGTTTAGACAATTCTTCATGTCCTAAAGCAATGAATTAATTTTCCTCAGGGACACTACAGTGCACTGTCTGACGTGATACTGTAGTAGACCATTGCATGGTTATAATTTTCTCTCTAATATTATCAATCTTGCAACTAAAGAAGTTCATAAAGTCATTACTGCTGTGCTGTTTGGAAACATCAGAAGTTGAAGCTCTATTTCTCGTTAATTTAGCCACTGTATCAAATAAATACCTAGGGTTGTGTTTATTTTCTTCTAAAAGATTTGAGAAATAAGCAGATCTAGCAGTTTTTAAGGCCTTTCTGTACTCAATCATTCTCTCTCTCTCCAAGAAATGCGAAAAACTTCTAGTTTTGTTTTCTTCCAGCTGCGCTCCATTTTTCTGGCAGCTCTCCGAGTGTGCTAGTTGTACCACGACATTGGATTTGTTTCCTTAATCTTCTTTAAGTGCAGAGGAGCAACTGAGTCTTATGTGCTGGAAAAGACATAGTCAATAGTTTCTGTTGCAACATTGAGGTCTTCTAAGCTATCTGGTATGCTAAGATTATTTATAAAGCAATCTTTAGTGGTAGAAGTTATGGTTCTACCAGATTTCTGGCAGGATGGTGGTTTTGCAGCCTTGGCTAAATGTAGTATACACAAGACTAAATAATGATCTGAGATTTCATCACTCTGCTGCAGAATTTCAACGGCATCAATATCGATTCTATGTGACAATATTAGATCTAAAGTATGATTAAAGGTGCTCTAAGCAATGTCACGCATTTTTAGGCCAAACATTTTTTTGTCATATACAGCAAACATCTCACTATCTGCTAGCTGCCTGTCCCCTGAACACACTGTAAAAAAACGCGGTCTCTGTAGTCGCCACAAGCTCCAAAAACGGCAACAAAAAAAAACTGGTGCAGCCTGGACCACGAAACATAACAAACATGCTCCAGCCAATAACCGACAAGAATGATTTTAAATGCGCGTTCATGACTGTTTCAGGAAGCACGGTGGGGAGGGGGAGGAGGAGGAGGAGGAGGGAGGGTCTAGCTAGCCTCTGTTTTGTTTGACAACACTTCGAACGTCAACAGGAAGTTACTCCACTCAGGATCGCTTAGAGCACCTTTAAGACAATGAATGGGTGCTGACGTGCTGTCTAACTCCAATAGAGTTTAGAATGTCTATAAATGCCAATCCCAATGCGTCTTTATCATTATCTACATGGATATTAAAATCACCAACAACAAGGTCTTTATCCGCAGCTAGTACTAACTTCGATAGAAAATCAGCAAATTCTTTGATAAAGTCTGTATGGTGCCCTGGTGGCCTGCATACAGTAGCCAGCACAAATGTCAATTTACATAACGTTACATAAAGCACCATCACTTTGAAGGAATTATATTTGAAAGACTTTTGAGTAATACTGAAGATATTACTATAAATTACAGCAACACCTCCCCCTTTGCCTTTCTGACGATGATTGTGTCGATGATCGTAAGATTGAGGGCTAGACTCATTTAAAGTAACGTAATCATCTGGTTTTAGCCAGGTTTCTGTCAAACACAGCAAATCTAGATTACTGTCTGTGATAATATCATTTACAATAAGTGCTTTTGAAGAAAGGGATTTAATATTCAGCAACCCAAGCTTTATCATTTGTTTATCAGTATTATTTCTGTTTTTTATTTGTTGAACATCAATTAAATTTTTACCCTTAAATGGGTTTGGAAGTTTTTTGTATTCACTAATTCGGGGTACAGACAGTCTCTATGTGATAATATCTAGGTGAAAGAGTTTCTATGTGTTGGGAATTCTGATCTGACTTCTGTGACGTGAGGCAGCTAGCAGACGGTCGGTTTAGCCAGTATGTCTGCTTCCTGACCTGGGCCCTACTTTGTCATGTTTCAACTCTAAGACTAAGTGCCATACTACTAGAGAGAAGATCAGCACCATCCCAGGGGGATGAATACCATCTCTTTTCAACAGGTCAGGTGTGCCCCAAAAACTTTTTCAATTGTCTATGAAACCTATATTATTCTGTGGACACCACTTAGACAGCCAGCCATTAAGTGATGATAATCTGCTATCTATCTCATCACTCTGACAAACAGGAAGGGGACCAGAGCAAATTACTGTTTCTGACATTGTACTTGTGAGTTCACACACCTCTTTAATGTTAATTTTAGTGATCTCCGACTGGCAAAGTCGAACATCATTTGTGCAGACATGAATAATAATCTTAGAATATTTACGATTAGCATTAGCCAGCACTTTTAAATTTGCTTTGATGTCAGGTGCTTTGGCTCCCGGCAAACATGTGACTATGGTGGCTGGTGTCTCTATTTTCATGTCCCGTGTAATAGAATCACCAATTACTAGGGCACTTTCAACAGGATTCTCAGTGGGTGCATCACTGAGTGGGGAGAACCTGTTTGATGTTCTAATCGGAATGGAACAGTGGTGTTTTCTCGGAACCGAACAATGTACAAAGTTCACTAAGCTAGTCACATCCAAAACAGTATCTAAAGCCCTTGCATTCTTGCTATCCTCAATTAAAGTTTGGATGTGTGTCAGCCTGACTATCTCCCTGCATTTTTCACATATGTAAATCTCACCGCTGACAGAGAGAGCTATACTATGCATGTGACAGGCAGTGCAAGTAACAACAAAAGGAGAGGATGACATGACTCACCGTGTTTGTAGACTGATCTGACTTACCACAGTTGTTTGATGGACTCGAGTCGTAGGTACATAGCGAAATGCTAATGCAATGTGATTGCGATTTGGATTAAAAGATTAAACGCTAGCGATGTCAGATTAATGTGATAGGCAATATCAGATATATGGTGATGATAAAATAGACAAGTAATGATAATAAATAGATTCAAAACAAAGCTCTACGGAGCTACAGATGCAAACTATTCAGCAGCAAGGCAGAGAGGAGCAGACTGGAGCAATCGATCAGCCGATTTGAACCCCTAAATACAGTATGACAAATGTTGTATGAATAAAAAGGTTAGGAATCATGTATTTTTCAAGTGGTTTTTATTAGGAGGATTGTGGACCAGGGGGTAGAGTTCTACAAAGAAGACCCGAGACCAGAGGACCCGGGACCCGTACGGGTTCGGGACTATATTTTAAATGGTCAGCCGGGTCCGGGTCGGGTCCTAATCTATTACTTCGGTTCCCAGGTCTGATTAACATTGTCTGTATACCCGAGCCGATCTGATTCGGAGATCACCCGGCCGTGTTGGGAGTCAGTCAGCGTTGTGCGCGTGTTTTGTAACTTGCAAAGTATGAGCCGGGAAATAAGGTGAAAAAACACAAGTGACCCCAGCCATCAGAAGCAGAGCGGGCGGAGTTAATGCAAGCGAACGGTGATCATCGAGTTTTACTATTCCTATCGTGTGCAAGCAACAGTAATGCAAACAAACTTCAAATCTCAAGAACTGCTTGTAGCCTTGCACATTCGCATTTAAATAACATAGCCTTTTTCAAATCATTAACAAAATATGAACTATCACACGAATGTTTTCTGTGACTTTTAAAGCTTATGTTTCAGGTTGCTCCAGCTAACGCGCATGTCTCATGCGAGCGCACTTTCTTTCTCCTGTTTTTATAATAACATTATGCCGTCTTGTTATATCTAAAGTTTTGGTCAGACTCGGCTTTTAGAGTCTCGAGATACAACGAAATAATGCAAAACTGCAAAGTCGCATTTGTCATCGTGACAGCAAGTGAACTTTTAAAGCTGGAATAATGAGTGGATTAAGCATTTCAATCGGCAAGAGAGGAATAACGGATGAACTTTCTTGGCAAGTGCATCACAGTCAGGTACAAGGGAGAAAGCTATAGCCTACAATTAGGTAAGACAACACATTTTATTTTCGCAACTTGTTTATTGACTTATTAATAGCAATTTGCTGTGGAATAGACCTATGTGCCGATCGGGTCCAGACGGGTCCGGTCGGGTTCGGGTCCAGCTTAGACGGGTCCGGGTAGTACATTTATGGCATTTCTCGGTTCTGCACGGGTTCGGGTCCAACTTTCAAAATAATAGTCGGGCCGGGTCGGTTCCGTGTAGCACATTTACGGGTCTCTTCGGGTTCGGGTATGAATTTTTGGACCCGTGAAGACCTCTACCAGGGGCCTCCAACATAAATTTTGCCTAGGTCCTCCAAATGTCCAGAACAGATCTTGAATAAAGGGTGAAGATGTCCATTTTCCTTACCTAAACATCACTTTTGGCCACTGCTGTTGTTATTGATTTGGTTTCTCTCGTTACTTATTATGTTCACCTGTGTCTTGTTTGGTTCCTCATTTCGCCTTCTGTATAGCCCTCAGTTTCAGTTGTTTTGTTTGTTCTTGTTGCATTATTGTCTGGTTTTCCATTTTTTCCTGTGCTCCTGAGTGTTTGTTTCATTCATTAAAGTGCTATTTTAGTCTAGGACTAGGCTTAATCTCTGTCCAGGAAACTGCCTATTAAAATAAAAAAATAAATAAAAATAATAATAATTAATGGGCGGTTTATACAATAGAAAAGTTATTTTAAATTGTAATAATATTTCACAATATTCCTGTTTTTACTGTATTTTTAATTAAATAAATGCAGTCTTGTTTAGCAGACGAAACTTCTTTTAAAAACATAAAAAATCGTACCGATCCCAAACTTTTGAAACG
>RJVU01066102.1:168870-185798 GCA_003731715.1 Anabarilius grahami | reverse complement strand
TTTTGAAACGGTAGTGTATATATATATATATATATATATTTTGAAACGGTAGTGTATATATATATATATATACACTACCGTTTCAAAAGTTTGGGATCGGTACGATTTTTTATGTTTTTAAAAGAAGTTTCGTCTGCTAAACAAGACTGCATTTATTTAATTAAAAATACAGTAAAAACAGGAATATTGTGAAATATTATTACAATTTAAAATAACTTTTCTATTGTCTTGCATACGTCTGTGCGTAGTGGTTCTTGAAGCACTGACTCCAGCTGCAGACCATTTAAAGGCCTTTGCAGGTGTTTTGAGTTAATTACCTGATTAGAGTGTGGCACCAGGTGTCTTCAATATTAAACCTTTTCACAATATTCAAATTTTCTGAGATACTGAATTTGGGATTTTCCTTAGTTGTCAGTTATAATCATCAAAATTAAAAGAAATAAACATTTGAAATATATCAGTCTGTGTGTAATGAATGAATATAATATACAAGTTTCACTTTTTGAATGGAATTAGTGAAATAAATCAACTTTTTGATGATATATATATTGAATGGAAATCTGAAAATATGGAATGAAACTCAAATATATGGAATGAAAGTCTGAATATATTGAATGAAACTTGAATATATGGAATGAAAGTGAATATATGGAATAAAAGACTGAACATATGGAATGAAAGTCTGAATATATTGAATGAAACTTGAATATATGGAATGAAAGTGAATATATGGAATGAAAGTCTGAATATATGGAATGAAACTTGAATATATGGAATGAAAGTCTGAATATATGGAATGAAACTAGAATATATTGAATGAAACTTGAATATTTTGTATGGAAGTCTGAATATATGGAATGAAAGTCTGAATATATGGAATACAACTAAAATATATGGAATGAAACTTGAATATATTGAATGAAACTTGAATATATGGAATGAAAGTCAATATATGGAATGAAAGTCTGAATATATGGAATGAAACTTGAATATATGGAATGAAACTTGAATATATGGGATGAAAGTCTGAATATATTGGATGAAAGTCTGAACATATGGAATAAAAGACTGAACATATGGAATGAAAGTCTGAATATATGGAATGAAAGTCTGAATATATGGAATGAAACAAATATATTGAAAGAAAGTCTGAATATATTGAATGAAACTTGAATATTATGGAATGAAAGTCAATATATGGAATGAAAGTCTGAATATATGGAAAGAAACTTGAATATATTGAATGAAAGTCTGAATATATTGAATGAAAGTCTGAACATATGGAATGAAAGTCTGAAAAGATGAAATGAAAGTCTGAATAGGCTCAGGCTCCATTAATATTTTAATTCTGTTAGATCTTTCCTCTGCTTTTGACACAACCTCTCATAGTATTCTCATTTCATGACTCTCTGCTCTTGGTATTTCTGGTACTGCTCTATCCTGGTTAATTTCTTACCTGTTTGAACGTCAGCATTACATCTCTATTCACCAAGCCAAGTCCACTTCTGCCCCTGTTTCTCATGGTGTTCCCCAGGGTTCTGTTCTTGGACCTTTACTGTTCATCATCTACATGCTCCCATTAGGTAACATTATTCATCATCGTGGCTTCAACTTCCACTGCTATGCAGACGACACCCAACTCTATATTAGTTTTCAACACAATTCTCCTTCTCTCATCAACTCCATATCTGCTTGTATTCATGATATTAATGCTTGGATGACCAGTAACTTTCTCAAACTCAACACAGATAAAACAGATCTAATTGTTGGTTCACCGAAATCTGTATCTCATTTCTGTCTTGACTGTGTTAACATTGCAGGGGTCTTGGTTCAACCTTCCACCTCCGTTAAAAACCTGGGTATAATCTTCGACTCATCACTCTCCTTCCTTCCACACATCTCTTCACTCACTAAGTCTGCCTTCTTTCACCTCTGTAATATTGCACGTTTACGTCCCTTCTTACATACCAATGATCCTGAGACACTGGTTCACTGGACACTTCATTACTTCCAGACTCGACTACTGTAATTCTCTTTTCTATGGTTTACCAAACACAACAATTAATAAGCTCCAATACATTCAAAACTCTGCAGCTAGGGTTCTCACTTATTCAAAGAAATCTTCTCACATTACTCCTATTCTACACAGACTCCATTGGCTACCTGTTCATTTCCGAATTCAATACAAAATACTCCTCATCACATTCAAAGCACTTCATGGTCTTGCCCCCCAGTATATTTCTGATCTCATTCATACCTACTCTCCTATGCACATATTAAGATCTTCTGATACTGGTCTGTTGTTGATCCCACATCACAAACTGGCATCATTTGGTGGTCGGGCATTTTACATCTCTGCCCCCACACTCTGGAACTCCATTCCGAAGCACATTCAAGACCTATCATCAATACATGATTTCAAAACCCACCTTAAAACTGATCTTTTTGTTTCTTGCTTCTCTGACCTCTGATTGTATGATGTTATGTGTTAGGCCTTTGATGTTTTTGTATTGTTTACCTGTCTGTTGTCATTTGTGTTATAATATTGTACAGCGACCTTGAGTTTGTAGAAAGGCGCTATATAAAATAAATGTATTATTATTATTATTATTATTGAATATATGGAATGAAAGTCTGAATTTATGGAATGAAAGTGTGACTATATGGAATGAAAGTCTGAATATATTGAATGAAAGTCTGAATATATGGAATGAAATCTGAATAGATGAAACTTGAATATATTGAATGAAAGTCTGAATACAGGTCCTTCTCAAAAAATTAGCATATTGTGATAAAAGTTTATTATTTTCCATAATGTAATGATAAAATTAAACTTTCATATATTTTAGATTCATTGCACACCAACTGAAATATTTCAGGTCTTTTATTGTTTTAATACTGATGATTTTGGCATACAGCTCATGAAAACCCAAAATTCCTATCTCAAAAAATTAGCATATCATGAAAAGGTTCTCTAAACGAGCTATTAACCTAATCATCTGAATCAACTAATTAACTCTAAACACCTGCAAAAGATTCCTGAGGCTTTTAAAAACTCCCAGCCTGGTTCATTACTCAAAACCGCAATCATGGGTAAGACTGCCGACCTGACTGCTGTCCAGAAGGCCATCATTGACACCCTCAAGCGAGAGGGTAAGACACAGAAAGAAATTTCTGAACGAATAGGCTGTTCCCAGAGTGCTGTATCAAGGCACCTCAGTGGGAAGTCTGTGGGAAGGAAAAAGTGTGGCAAAAAACGCTGCACAACGAGAAGAGGTGACCGGACCCTGAGGAAGATTGTGGAGAAGGACCGATTCCAGACCTTGGGGGACCTGCGGAAGCAGTGGACTGAGTCTGGAGTAGAAACATCCAGAGCCACCGTGCACAGGCGTGTGCAGGAAATGGGCTACAGGTGCCGCATTCCCCAGGTCAAGCCACTTTTGAACCAGAAACAGCGGCAGAAGCGCCTGACCTGGGCTACAGAGAAGCAGCACTGGACTGTTGCTCAGTGGTCCAAAGTCATTCGGAAATCAAGGTGCCAGAGTCTGGAGGAAGACTGGGGAGAAGGAAATGCCAAAATGCCTGAAGTCCAGTGTCAAGTTCCCACAGTCAGTGATGGTCTGGGGTGCCATGTCAGCTGCTGGTGTTGGTCCACTGTGTTTTATCAAGGGCAGGGTCAATGCAGCTAGCTATCAGGAGATTTTGGAGCACTTCATGCTTCCATCTGCTGAAAAGCTTTATGGAGATGAAGATTTCGTTTTTCAGCACGACCTGGCACCTGCTCACAGTGCCAAAACCACTGGTAAATGGTTTACTGACCATGGTATTACTGTGCTCAATTGGCCTGCCAACTCTCCTGACCTGAACCCCATAGAGAATCTGTGGGATATTGTGAAGAGAAAGTTGAGAGACGCAAGACCCAACACTCTGGATGAGCTTAAGGCCGCTATCGAAGCATCCTGGGCCTCCATAACACCTCAGCAGTGCCACAGGCTGATTGCCTCCATGCCACGCCGCATTGAAGCAGTCATTTCTGCAAAAGGATTCCCGACCAAGTATTGAGTGCATAACTGAACATAATTATTTGAAGGTTGACTTTTTTTGTATTAAAAACACTTTTCTTTTATTGGTCGGATGAAATATGCTAATTTTTTGAGATAGGAATTTTGGGTTTTCATGAGCTGTATGCCAAAATCATCAGTATTAAAACAATAAAAGACCTGAAATATTTCAGTTGGTGTGCAATGAATCTAAAATATATGAAAGTTTAATTTTATCATTACATTATGGAAAATAATGAACTTTTATCACAATATGCTAATTTTTTGAGAAGGACCTGTATATGGAATGAAACTTATATTCAATTCAAACTGACGTCATCAAAGCGCCATCTTATGTTTTTCATTTGTGATTGTTCAGATGTTGAGCTTGTCTGCGTAAAATCTAGTAACAACAATTTTAAGTAATAAGGAATTAATAAACTCGTTGGCGAATGCGTGTACGGGCCAAAATACTGGCAACTAGACTCCATACCCTTTCGAGTGAACGGACGAAGATTGTAGATAGGAGATGCTGTGGGTGGTCCCTGTGAGGTCAAGGTGGAACGTATTTTTCTTTCATAGATCATCAGGTAACCACACACAGTATTGAGAATCAATCGTGAAGTGAAGAAGTGAAGTGACATGTGGCCAAGTATGGTGACCCATACTCAGAATTTGTGCTCTGCATTTAACCCATCCAAGTGCACACACACAGCAGTGAACACACACACCGTGAACACACACCCGGAGCAGTGGGCAGCCATTGCTGCGGCGCCCGGGGAGCAGTTGGGGGTACGGTGCCTTGCTCAAGGGTCTCACCTCAGTCGTGGTATTGAGGGTGGGGAGAGCGCTGGACATTCACTCCCCTCACCGACAATCCCTGCCGGACCTGAGACTCGAACCCATGACCTTTGGGTTACAAGTTACAAGTTACAAGTCCGACTCTCTATCCATTAGGCCACGACTGCCCCTCAAAGTCGTGCTTGTCCTTTCTGTTGCCGGACAAGCAGGAACTTGTTGGCCTGTGAGGTTTAGCGTTAAGTCTACCGTGATTAAATAGCGAACGGATTTCTTCATCATTTGAAGCATATTGAGTCTGGTTGCCAGTATTTTGGCCCGTACACGCATTCGCCAGCATGTTTATTAATTCATTATTACTTAAAATTGTTACTACAAGATTTCACGCAAACTCACTCATAGTTCATCATCTGAACAATCACAAATGAAAAACACAAGATGGCGCTTTGATGATGTCAGTTTTCATTGAATATAAGTTTCATTCTATACATTCAGTCTTTCATTCAATATATCCAGACTTTCATTCAATATATTCAGACTTTCATTCAATATATTCAAGTTTCATTCCATATATTCAGACTTTCATTCAATATATCCAGACTTTCATTCAATATATTCAGACTTTCATTCAATATATTCAAGTTTCATTCCATATATACAGACTTTCATTCCATGTATTCAGACTTTCATCCAATATATTCACACTTTCATTCAATATATTCAAGTTTCATTCCACATATTCACACTTTTCCTTTTTTTTTTTTTTATACAAAAGAACAAAAAAGCAGTGACAGGTATACATATACAAATACAGAAGAAGACAGGAAGAGAGAAACAAGTAGGCTATAGATATATGGTTGTGGTAGTTTCAGCAGGTACAGGTACAGAGATCAGTTAAGTCAATTTCATGAATTGTATTAGTAATTACTGTTTAGCTTTCCTTGTATTGTTGTAGGGAGGAAGAAAGAGAAAAGTGGCTGCACTCAGTGATAAATAGACATCAATACAATGTATTGCAACAACAATAATATTAATAATAAATAAATAATAATAATAATAATAATAATAGTAGTTGCAGTAGCTGTCGGTGCTGGATTGGAAGTAATCGCAGTAGCATTGGTAGTGATGATAATAATAATAATAATAATGACAATAATATTAGTGATAATAATAATAATGAATGGACTAGTCAGTGAAATGATTACAGATAAATCCATACCCCACTAGGTTCAGAAGCCACTCCATCCCCGGCAGCAAGCACAATCGATAGACCCATTCATACAACCATCAAACCCGCCTCTGATCCACCTTATCTCTCCTTCACACCCCCGGACATACCAGACTCTCGTGCCAGTGTTAGGCACCTCCAGACAAGGCTCACCTAGTCTGGGTGTGACCCAGCAACTGACTATTCATATATGTATTCCTGGTGTTCAATGTATCATTTGAGCCATTTTAAATGATCTATTCTTTGGGTATAACTGCGGTGTGCCCTAGCCAGCTCCCTAGCCAGAGACACCGCGTTTAACCCAACAGAGGTGTTTGACCCAGAACACTGGCAGAGGTGGCGAAAGGAGGAGGCAGGCAACACAAAAAATAAAATAAAAACCCACAATTGAAGGTGCCTGTGTCAACCGGATGTGCCAGTCAGGCCCACCGACAGAAACAGAGTGGCCGCCAAACCCAGAGAGTTTATATGTTATGTAAATTATAAAAAATTCATAATGATTGTGGAATTGTTTTCATAATAGATGAAGATACAGAAGAGGCCCAATTGTTCTATAAAAAATGAAAGTATTAATAGTTTGACCAATGCTGCCACTACTAATAACAATAATCATAATCATAATAATTAAAGTACTTTAAATATATATATATATATACACACATAAGATATATTATTGCATACAGTACAACTATAAAATCAGGTATCATATATTCATAATATAAAATTGCAGTGTGTATGTACATAAACCCCCCACACACATACATGTATATATATACTCATACACACACACACACACGTATATGTATATATATATATATATATATATATATACACAAATATATACATATACATAAACATATACCCACATATAGACATATACATATAAAAAACATATGCATTATATTCATCTATAATTGTAATAATATATATTAAATAAAACTTTATTCATCTTTTGTTGAAGCGTGATTTCTCCTTTTCTATTCATCTAATTGTAAATGCATCTATTGTATATACCCTGAGGATTGGGGCATCAGCTCACCAGCCAGATTTAATCAATATTTAAAGATAGAGGCAGTGGGCTAAAAACTGTATTAAATCTGAATAACTGGTTTTGTGTTTCTGATTCGTGTTTTTCTTGAATAATATATTCCTTTAATAGATGTAGCCATTGTGTAATTGATATTTGGCATTTCTTTTTCCAATTAGGTAATATTGTTTTCTTGGCGATAGAGACATGAGTAAAGGTATTTGATATTTAAAAGATGGGTTAATTTGAGAGGTATCACCTAGGAGGCATAATGAAGGGAATTTTAGGATTTGGGTTTTGAAAAATTCTGTTAATTTGTTAGTGACATCTGTCCAGAACTGATAAACGGGAGGGCATAACCAAAGTGCATGAAAGTAAGAGTCTTGTATGTTTAGGTTGCAGTTAGTACATCTGTCCGAGGTTTCTAGGCCCATTTTGAACATCTTCCGTTGTGTAATGTGTGTTCTATGTACAATCTTATACTGGATTAATTGAATATTTGTGTTAGTACTAAAGATAAAGCTATTTTTACAAACTGTTTTCCAGAATTCCTCATCTGTGTTGATATTAAGGTCTTTTTCCCATTGTTTTACTGGTGGGGCAGTATTGGTATCTATAGAAGATATTAAAGTATATAGTTTCGTGAGCATCTTTACTGAGTTACTGATTGTATTGATATGTTTAATAATTGGGGAAGGTTGTGCAATATCTGTAATTCCAGTTGTGGTTTTATAGAGTTCCTGATTTGTAGGTAGTAATAATAGAGTTATTTTCCTAAATTAAATTTCTGCATTAATTCTGAAAAAGTGATGAAGGTGTTACCAGAGAACAAGTGATGTATATATGTGATGCCTTTCTCTTTCCATTTGGTATTGTAAAGTGGCATATGATTAATTGTAAAATCCGGATTATTCCATATAGGTGAGTTGATGTGTGGTTTGAGCTGGTGATTTATCAATGTATTAATTTTCCACCAAGCAGTGAGAGTTGTTTTAATCAAGTTCTTGAAGAGATTTTGTTGTTTGATTTTACTTGTGAGTAGTGGAAGATCTGAAATGATTATTTCTTTACATTCTGCTTGTTCTAACTCTAGCCAGACTTTCATTCCATATATTCAAGTTTCATTCCATATATTCAGACTTTCATTCCATGTATTCAGACTTTCATTCCATATATTCAGACTTAAATTAAATTACTTTTAATTGAATGAAAGTAATTTAAAGTAAATACACTATGACATGGTTTCACACAGGCAGGCTTAGATAAGACAGGATTAGGCCTTAGTTCATTTAGTATATTTAAGTAGCATTTATAAATGAAAAAAAGCATTTGAAAAAAACAAACATTACTGGTGTACAGTGTACTGAATTTATAAACATTTGTGAAAAAAAAAAAAATTGGGTCACCAAATTCTGAGGCGCATGATGCATAAAAGTCACCAACGCTCTGATGATTTGAAAGCTGAAGAGTATCAAACTTCCACTGGCATTAATATCAGCACAAAAACTGTGCAGTGGGAGCTTCATGAAATTAATTTCCATGGCCAAGCAGCTGCATACAAGCCTTACATTAACAAGTATGGAAGAAGTGATGATAAGCACACCTCCACTGGAGCAGTGGAAACATTTACTGTGGAGTGATGAATCATTCTTCTTTGTCTGGCAGTCTGATGGGTGAGTCTGGGTTTGGCAGATGCCAGGATAATTAATATCTTTGCATTTAGAATGCAATGTCAATGTCAACAGTCCCTGTTGGTATAATGGTCAGGTGTCCCAATACTTTTGTCCAAATAGTGTGTCAAAAATGTATTATTCAATATACTGTATGTACTGTATGTCAATACATACAGTGGCTCAGTGAGTAGCACTGCCGCCTCACAGAGAGAAGGTCCTCCACCCAGGAGGCCTTTCTCTGTGGTGTTTGCAAGTTCTTCTTATGTCTGTGTGGGTTTGTTCCAGTTTCCCACAGAATCCACTAACAGGAAGCATAGGATAATTGGAGAGAGTAAAATGTGTTTGTGTCTGTGTGTCAGCCCTGTGAAGGACTGGCCGCCTTTCCAGGGTGTTTCTCTCGCCTGTGGTCTGAGATTCTGGGATAAGCTTGAGAATTCCCTTCATCCCCCAGAGGACAAGCAATTTGTAGAATAGATGGAAGAAGGTTTTATGTTTACACGTTGTATAACAATATACTTCATATATGAAAATGTAATGTATGTACTGTACACATATTACATTTCCGTACGGGAAAAGCAAAACATAAGTTGCTGATATCTATGCAAAAAATCATGCATCCACACCCATATTTATGTAAATGAACATGAGGGGAAGTTGCTTCATATGGTAAAGGCAATTTTACCTTAACAAGTAATCATTTAATGAGTTCTTATTTTGACCCATCATATAAATGGTGCTAACAGTGAGTGTTGCACTGTGTTAGTGCTTTGCTAGAACTGTGGTAACCAAACCCTTAAAATACTGGCAATGCCACACAACTTATTTTTCAAACAGTAGTATCATAATGAACAGTAATAAATATTTTCAAATACAGGGTTATGCTTGTCATGTATTATTCAAACCGTGTGCTGCATTTTTTAAAAAGGTTAAATTGTTTATGGTGGCCGATAAACACATTCAGTACAAATATGTATAAGTAAATGCCAAGCTATGAAATTTAACTGACTTTGTGCAATAGTGTTAAAAATAGTGAGACAAGCAGGATATGATAATAAAATATCAAAAATATCACATTGAAAGAAGTGTTGAGAATATTTACTTTAAAGGGGACCTATTGTGCCCCTTTTTACAAGATGTAATATAACACTGTGTCTACACCGGATGCGAGTGGTGCAATGCGACGCGACAAAAGACAATAGAACCCATTATAATCAGTGATTTTGTCTTCACTGGATGCGGCGTGATGCAAGCAACAAATCTCAGACAGTAAATTGATACCTCGCTCTATTCATGACGTACTGACATGAAGGACAAATGCTTTGCAACAGGCACTTTGTCACGTCTAGTGTAGACAGCCTTTAGCTGTTGTGACGCGAGCAGAGTTGGGCAAGTTACTTCCAAAATGAAATACACTATATATTACTAGTTACTGTCATTTGAATGTAATTAGTTATATTACAATATTACTGTTACTGAATTGTAATGCGCTACACTACTTTTGTGTTACTTTTACCAAAATAACCACAGAAGTATGACAGCATAAAATGCTTAAATATAGTTTATGACTGCTCATTATACATCCAGTGGAGGGCGATGTGGTATAGCATAATGCCAGTGATTCTCCAGGGGGGCTTGGAGATAACTTAATTTTTAGATAACTTAAAATTAATTTAAATATATTAAATATATTTGATATTAAATAATAAATGTATTATTAAATAATAAAAAAAAATATGAAAATGAATCAATACTGAATTTACTTAAGCTGGAAATGACAACATTTTCTTTAAGAGCTGCTGTGCAGCCAAAATTATATACCAGTTATCATTGTAAAGCTGCTTTGACACATTCTGCATTGTAAAAAGTGTTATATAAATAAAGGTGACTTGACTACTATAATTGTATTATTAATATGTTAAATTAAATATTAACAAACACCAACTCTCTGTGTATTTAGCGATTGTTTCGGAGCAGCCCACACCGTTTCTCGCGCAGTGTGAAAGGCGGCTCAAAACACCCAACCGCATCAGTAACATAGTATACGCAAACATCTCTCAGTTGGAAAAGGAAAACCAGTGTCGCTAATAAAGTTTTGATGGATGACAATTGTAATGAAGGTAAAGACAATTACAGTGACATACAGAAGTCATACATTAGGCATACACAAGTCTGTTGTTATTTATGTACAAACATGTATGAACAAATCAGTGTAAAATGATTTGCACAAACATGTAAGACTTTACCTAATTTCGTCAGCACATTTCTTTTATACACTGCTCAAAAAAATTAAAAGAACACTTTTTAATCAGAGAATAGCATCAAGTCAGTTAAACTCCTGGGATATTGATCTGGTCAGTTAAGTAGCAGAGGGGGTTGTTAATCAGTTTCAGCTGCTTTGGTGTTAATGAAATTAACAACAGGTGCACTAGTTGGGCAACAATGAGATGACCCCCAAAACAGGAATGGTTTTACAGGTGGAGGCCACTGACATTTTTTCCCCTACTCATCTTTTCGGACTGTTTTTCACTAGTTTTGTATTTGGCTAGGGTAAGTGTCACTTACTGGTAGCATGAGGCGATACCTGGACCCTACAGAGGTTGCACGTCCAACTGCTCCAGGATGGTACATCAATACGTGCCATTGCCAGAAGGTTTGCTGTGCCTCCCAGCACAGTCTCAAGAGCATGGAAGAGTTTCCAGGAGGCAGGCAGTTACTCTAGGAGAGCTGGACAGGGTCGTAGAAGGTCCTTAACCCATCAGCAGGACCGGTATCTGCTCCTTTGTGTAATGCCTGACGTTGTCAGGCATGCATACAAGCACGTGGGGGCCATACAAACTGAGTACCATTTTGAGTTGCTGCAATGAAATTTCAGCAAAATGGACTGAAATTTCATGAATGAATGCTGCATCATTTTTTCACTTTGATTTTCGGGGTGTCTTTGAATTCAGTCCTCTGTAGGTTGATAATTTTCATTTCTAATCAAACGATGTGGCATCCTTTTGTTCCTAACACTTTACCCAGTCCATATCAGTATAGATATCCAGCACGATATTTTTTACATTTTTTTTTTTACATTTTATGCATTTGGCAGACGCTTTTATCCAAAGCGACTTACATTGCATTATACTATACATTTGTATCTGAGTATGTGCAATCCCTGGGATCGAACCCATGACCTTGGCATTGCTAGTGCCACGCTCTAACCACTGAGCCACAGGAAAGCTAATATTTTCCCCCATCTGATGTGTTTTCAAAGTGTTCCTTTAATTATTTTGAGCAGTGTAAATTAAATTAATCCACTGTGTCCTCAGTGGCTCAGATGCCGGGAGTCTATGAAAACTATTATGTTCATTGGTACATCCAAAAACAGCATATTTGTAATGTTAATGTGGTTCAGACATTACATCGGATATAAACATGGTGGACTATGTACGGCTCACTCTGGGTGAGATCTATGCTAATAGGGCAGATTTTTCTTCCAAGATTTTTTTTTATGGGTTGGCCAACTGAGGTCAGTAAAAATTTTGGGTGGCACCCCTACTAAAACTAATAATGATGAATCAACTTGTGAACTACAATAAGAGATAAATTAAAGCAGATATTGCTTTAACGTGTCTAGCCAAAACTCAGTTAGCCAAAGAGCAGAGAATTATCTGTTTAAATTATATACATGTCTCATCCGGTGTTGTGCCATATAATCAGTGTTGAGAGTCTGTGTAGGGTGGACCTTGATCCTTCTAGGGGGTCCAGAGGCATGGCCCCCCAGAAGAAAATGTTGTACATTTTAATTATTATTATTCCTCCTATGACAGTAATAGCCATATATTGTAAAACAAATGCACTGTAAAATAAATTAATGATTCATAAGAATAATGCTAAAGGGAAATTACAATAGTTTTGTCCTAATTTCTACACCTGGAAGAGATAAACCCTTGAGCTTTTTTTTTATTTTATTTTAGATGGTAAACTAACGCTTTTGTGAAAGGTCTACAAATGCTTATTACAAATCTAGTGAAATGCTGTTATTTTTACACAAAAATGTTGGAAACTATGCAAATGTGAAAATAACATGCAACTGGTGCCCACTACATCCCCAAATGCAAGACACAGCACATGCAGAGATGGATGGAGTTCACTGTGAACCAAGAAAACACCGGATCAGCTGATCGCATGAGCAAAGTGAGCACTTGATTTTGACACACTCAGAGCAAACAGACTATATACATACATAATTAAATCACAGTCTTTTGGCAGTGGGGTGGCCAGTCTTTTTTTTTTTAGGGAGGCATTGCCGTCTACTGTCAAGTCTCCTGTCCTGCCTACTGTCAAGGAAACTATTTAAGACAAGTGGATATGTTTATCAATCTCAATGTATTTTTTGTAAAAGAAAATTATGACAATTTAAGAATACAAAAATCTAAAAGATTAGACAAATAGTGTGTAAATGATGTTTAAACATACGAAGTTATTTTAGTATTTTAATTTTTTTTTTAGTTTAATAACTAAACTTCAAACAGTGCTCTTCTTGAGCGCAATTTCAATACATTTTAAATGTTGTTTACTTTGGTTCAAAGAGTATACGGAAAAAATGACCTATAGTTTAGAAGAAAAGATTATTGAAAGGTTATTCAGAATGTATCGATATTCTTGATAAAAGCTTTGACAGGTTAACAAAAAAAAAAATTTTTTTTGCCTGCAACGAAACAGGGTCTGGAACTCACCCAACAAACACTGAAAATCTGGAGTTTGTAAGAGTTTTTAAATACTAAGATAAAAATAAATTTTAAGATAAAAAAACACTTTAATTTGTGCTCATTTATTTCAAAATACATAATATGAATACATACCCTTGGCTTTGTAGATCAGTTATCATTGTTTGGTGTGATGTCTGTGTGAGATCTTCTGAAAATCTGACCTGCTGTAGTTGAAACGGTCATGTTTGCCTATAGAAATGCACTTATTTCTCAAGATGATCAACCTTGAAAATTACAACGTGTACCCCATCCTCACACAGGATATCCCCAAGCCCTTAACCAAACATGAAACTCGGATACATTTAATTTTGGCATTGTTAAAACAGCATTACTGCAATTACTAAAAGAATTTTGATCATAATTTAATTCAGTAAATTCAGTTGTTTTACTAATGTTTCCTGCTGATTGTCATAAATTGTCACTAAACAAGGTAGCTCCACTTTATGGTGGGTGTTCAGAAATTACGCTTTCTAGCTTGAAAATACCAGCCATAATATTAATTAAAAAACAAGCTTCTCATGTCATGGCTTAATGAAAACATCTGTCTTTTCATATAATAAAAGAAGAGATATGGAACAATTAAGAACTAGTCAAGTAGTATGAATAAATTGGATCTTTTAATATATAGGGCAGGCAGAAAATAATTCTTCAGCTTCACTTTGATCTGTCAGTCCCATTCCTCCTCGTCTCTGTCATGGTTGTCCTCCCACTGAGGTTCACGAAACTGAATGTTAGCCAACATGTCCCTCATGGCCACCATGAGTCTATTCACTTCCTGGTTCAATTCATGGCCGGCACGGGCAACTTCCTGTCTGTCTTCAGGCCTCTGAACATGAAAAAAAAAAAAAAAATCCTTAGCAGATGCAAATCATGCTTTGCCTTTTTCACATAATTCAAGAAGATGATCATAGTAGTATGGCATAAAAAAAACTTAGCTTGCATAACCAGAGGCAAAAAGAGTTCAAAGACTACATGACTTTGAAGATACTGTATTTTAGTTAAAAGTAAATGTTTGTTGCAGTCTTGATAGGATTTCTTAGGATAGTAGAACACACACAACTCTATAAACACATCTATATATTCTTCTAGCATGCCCCACTACAAAAATACACATTTCCTCAGCAAAGGAAAAACAAACAAACAAACAAAAAAACATCCCTTTTGAGGATACTGTATTTTAAAGATAATTTTGTAAAATCCAAATAAGCTTTACAGATCTTTATTGGAAAGCGTTTAAACAATGTTTTTCATGCTTGTTCAAAGAACTACTTATATCTGTCGGCAACTTTAAGCTCTTTCAGTAGCTGTGGTCTACTAAAAGCCTCAAAGGCACCATAAACATGCCATTGGCATGCTACAGGGAGACAGAAAGGACAGCTGATGGTCCCTGGCAAACCATGTGTAACCATATGTCGCACCAGACGTGTTTGAAAACTAGCAAATGCCTTTGTGGAAGAGTGGGGCAACATTTCACAGCAAGAACTGGCAAATCTGGTGCAGCCCATACTTTGCATTATAATTCTGCAGCAGAGCAATGACCTGATTTGAGATGATCTCAAATCAATATCTAGTCTTGTGTATATGCCATAATATTCCATATTCCATAATATTGATTTTGTAGCCAAGGCTACAAAATCAACTCCTTGTTACAAATATGGTAGTACTATCACTTCTATGAATGGAATTGTGCAGGGACGTGGAGCAGGGACCCCCGATACAAATATACTATGATAGTTATATTATGTTAAGACAGTAGATTATAACTATACACATTATTGTTGTTGCACATGCACCATTGTCATACTTTTCATTGTTAAAATTGAGATTTATGCATCATAAGCATGTTGCGATAAAAATCACAATTCTTTAGTTGTTCACAGTTGTAAATTATTTTAATGGATTTGCAGTCATTTTAATTTCACATTTTAATTTTACTATGATGGACAATTAATCGAATCACTTCACATCTGAAATGAGTACAGTACAGATATAATGTGTAAGCAACGACTCCATAACAAGAATAGCAACGTACAGTGTGACGTTTGAGATTATTTTCAAGTCATAACTTTTACAAATATTTGGAATTATATTCATATGAATATTTTTCTATCTATTAGTCTGCATTTACATTGTGTTGATGACCGGTTCTAGTCAGGATTTAGACCATATCACAGATCTGAAACTGCTCTCATCAAAGATTTGAATAGGCTCAGAAATTGCGTTGTTGACAGTCATCTATTTGTAGCCATAAATTAAGAGGTTATCATATCGATCACAAGTTCAGTATGGAGTACCACAAGGCTCAGTACTAGGACTGTTGCTTTTCACCCTGTACTATACATGCTACCTTTGGGAGATATCATTAGGAAACAATGTGTTAGATTTCACTGTTATGCTGATGTTACTTAGTTCTATATTTTTTGCTGTCTGATGGAACATGCTAATTGCACAGATAATGGAATGCATCGTTGATATAAAAAATTGGACGAATGGTAATTTCTTACTACTAAATTCTGAAAAAAACTAAAACAAAACAGGTTCTACTTATTGGACTAAAAACATTTGATCACTGCTCTGTCAAGTCTACATTGTCAGTTAGGAACCTGGATGTGCAATTTGATAGCAATCTTCCTAACATTTGTAAAACCGCATTTTTCCATCTTAAAAATATCTCTAAATTAAGACACATGCTTTCAATGTCAAATGCAAAAAAGTTAATTCATGCATTTATGACCTCAAGACCAGATTATTGTAATGCTTTTCTGAGTGGTTGCCCTGCATGCTTAATAAACATACTTCAGCCGATCAAAATAGCAGCAATTAAGAGTTCTTACTAGAACCAGGAAGTATGACCATATTAGTATGACCATATTAGTATGACCTCAGTACTTGAACGAGCTCCTTTCGCCTTATAGTCTTTCATATCCACTGTGGTCTCAAAATTCTGGACAGATGATAATAAGCAGAATCTCAAAATCGGCTACGGGCAGTTGATACTTTTAATATTATCACCCAAACTCTGGAATAGTCTTTCTAGTCCTGTTCGAGAGGCAGACACACTGTCATTTTAAATCTAGAATAAAGAACTCTCTCTTTCACCTAAAATACACAACACACCATCACATTTCTATAAATCAAATCCCTTAAAAGGAGTGTTATGTCAACCGCAACCAGGTACACTTCACATAAGTCAAAAGTCAAGTCAAATTTATTTATATAGCGCTTTTTACAATTGGTAATTGTTTCAAAGCAGCTTTACATATTAGAAGCACAGAAAAAAGATAAGTGGTTAAAAATAAGCTGTACAAGCAAGCGTGGTAATATGTAACATATACAAGATGGTGCTACATTAAGCCAATGTCGGCTGACTCCCAGGGGTGGAAAAAACCCCCTAGGAGAAAAACCCAG
>RJVU01066102.1:145958-161294 GCA_003731715.1 Anabarilius grahami | reverse complement strand
TGCCAACTCTCCTGACCTGAACCCCATAGAGAATCTGTGGGATATTGTGAAGAGAAAGTTGAGAGACACAAGACCCAACACTCTGGATGAGCTTAAGGCCGCTATCGAAGGATCCTGGGCCTCCATAACACCTCAGCAGTGCCACAGGCTGATTGCCTCCGCGTGGCCGCATTGAAGCAGTCATTTCTGCAAAAGGATTCCCGACCAAGTATTGAGTGCATAACTGAACATAATTATTTGAAGGTTGACTTTTTTTGTATTAAAAACACTTTTCTTTTATTGGTCGGATGAAATATGCTAATTTTTTGAGATAGGAATTTTGGGTTTTCATGAGCTGTATGCCAAAATCATCAGTATTAAAACAATAAAAGACCTGAAATATTTCAGTTGGTGTGCAATGAATCTAAAATATATGAAAGTTTAATTTTTATCATTACATTATGGAAAATAATGAACTTTATCACAATATGCTAATTTTTTTAGAAGGACCTGTATATATACATATACATATATATACACATATACACATATACATATATATATATATATACACATATACACACACTCACACACAGTTGAGCACAAAAGTTTACATACCCCTTGCAGAATATGCAAAAATGTTAATCATTTGAACAAGATCACGAAAAATCGCATGTTATTTTTTATTTAGTACTGTCCTGAACAAAGTATTTCACATAACAGATGTTTACATAAAGTCCACAAGATAAAAACAATAGCTGAATTTATAAAAATGACCCAGTTCAAAAGTTTAAATACCCTTGATTCTTAATACTGTGTGTGGTTACCTAGATGATTTACGACTGGTTGTTTGTTTTGTGATGGTTGTTCATGAGTTACTTGTTTGTTCTGAGAAGTTAAACTGAGCTCTGTTCTTCAGAAAAATTCTCCAAGTCCTGCAAATTCTTTGATTTTCCAGCCTCTTTTGCATATTTGAACCCTTTCCAGCAGTGACCATATGCTTTTGAGATCCATCTTTTCACACTGAGGACAATTGAGGGACTCAAACACAATTATTACAAAAGGTTCAAACATTCATTGATGGTCCAGAAGGAAACACAATGCATTAAGAACCATGAGGTGAAAACTTTTGAACAAGAAGATGATGTGCAAGTTTTTCTTATTTTGTTTAAAGTTCATATTTTTTCATTTAGCACTGCCCTTTGGAAGCAACAGAAGATTCTTGCATGTTTACCAGAAGAGAAAAAAGTATAATTTACCCTGTTCATCCAATTCAAAAAGTTTACATCCCTGGCTCTTAATGCATCGTGTTTCCTTCTGGAGGATCAGTGAATGTTTGAACCTTTTTTAATAGTTGTGTTTGAGTCCCTCAATTGTCCTCAGTGTGAAAAGATGGATCTGAAAATCATAGTCACTGCTGGAAAGGGTTAAAATATGCAGAAGATGCTGGAAAATCAAAGATTATGCAGGACCTGAAGGATATTTCTGAAGAACAGAGCTCAGTTTAACTGCTCAGGACAAACAAGGGACTCATGAACAATGGATCATCCAGGTAACCACACAAAGTATTAAGAATCAACTTTTTAAACTTTTAAACTGGGTAATTTTTTATAAATTCAGCTATTTTCTTTTTATCTTGGGGACTTTATGTAAACATCTGTTTAATACTTTATTCAGGACAGTACTAAATAAAAAATAACATGCAATTTTCATGATCCTTCTTATTTTGTTAAAATGATTAACATTTTTGCATATTCTGCAAGGGGTATGTAAACTTTTGAGCTTAACTGTATGTGTTTATTTATTTTTAAAAAGAAGCAAATTGTGTGCTTGGACATACTGTGGCACATTCACTCACCTGCAGGTTGAAGTTTGGTAGCAGTGAACGGAAAAACAAAGATAATGTGCTTTCATTTGAGGCCCCCATGTTCTGCCTGAAAACAGACATTTTAATACATCAAAATAAATTATTTATTTATTTATTTATTTTTATTAAAACTTCTTGCTCAAACCGGATATGTTTTATTTACTAGTAAGCAAGGCTGTTAAGAATATAATTTATGAATTTCAATGTATGCATGTATTTCAATTCAGTTCAGTATTTCATTTTTTAAAATAAATTTGCAAAGTTATCATAAATCTAGTTGTTGCTTTGTCATTATGGGGTATGGAGTGTATATTGATCCACAGTAGGCATGGACCGGTTACAAGTTTCAAGGTATACCACGGTTTAAAAAAAGTCAGTTTCAAAACCAATAAAAACGGTTGGCGCTGAAACGGTTACTTGCCAGTTGCCTGGTACCTTTATGAATTTTGACAATGCATGGATGTGAGAATGTGATATGGCTTAGTGCGATTAACAAATCACAACGGTTGTAATGTAATTATATGAATATATAGTCTGACGTGCGGCTTGGAGTAAAACAAGATACCAGTGTTCCTTTTTTGTCTTTAGCTGATCACATGCTTGGCTCACTTAAGTGACTGCATTTTTTATTAATTAAAAGTTTGTTTGTTTTCTTTTTTTCACTTTGCAACATTTTGTACAAAATAAAACCATTTCAAAACAAATTTCATGGTTAAACATTAAAGCACATTAGTGTGATAAACATTCAGTTTTTTTCATTTTATTAATTATGGACAAAATTATCCAAAATAACTTTTTTTTTAGTCCAATGCAGTAATATTAACTAACATTTTCGAGGACGGAAAAATCCTTTCCGGGTCAAAGTGACCCGAACACAACATGAGGGTTAAGAAGAATTTAATTATTTTATTTATTTAATTATTAAACCTGACGTACGTTTACTACTGTTCCAAATATTCTGTATGTTGCTTAAAAATAAAATATATTGTGTTCAATAGAAAAAAAAAAATTTTTTTTAACCTAGATATATTAAAAAATAACACATTTTAGAGATGTTATCACAATCCCGTGAAGCCGTGATATTTTTGCTTAAGGTTATCATATCGTCAAAATCTCATACTGGCCCATGTCTAATCTACAGTGCATTCAGAAAGTATCAGACCCTTTTTCACAGGTCTAGTGCAGGATAGGCAACGTCAGTCCTGGAGAGCCGCTATCAACCATAATCAAACACACCTGAACAAGCTAAGCAATGTCTTCAGGATTACAAAAGCTACAGGCAGGTGAGTTTTTTTCTTTTTTCTCAGGGTTGGAGCTAAATTCTCCAGGACCAACGTTGCCTACCCCTGGTCTAGTGATTAACAGCCAATAACAAATCAGTAATTCAAAAGTTTTTTCTCTTAAAAAGTAAATGAGTGCAAATGATTTAAGTCTGTCAATTTAAATAAGCAAATTGATGTTCAATCAATAAGCTAATTTATTCAATCAGTCTGCAATTTTTCTACAGTCCTAATTGGAGGCTTCCATTGACATTTAGTTTATTGGTAACACTTTACAATAAGGTTCATTAGTTAAACATGAGTTTAATGTATTAACTAACATGAACTAACCATGAACAATACATTTGTTACTGTATTTACTAATCTTTGTTAATGTTAGTTAATGAAAATGCAGTTGTTCATTGTTTGTTCATGTAAGTTCACAGTGCATTAACTGATGTTAACAAGATTTTAATAATGTATTAGTAAATGTTGAAATTAACATTAACAAAAGATTAAAAAATGCTGTACAAGTGCAGTTCATTATTAGTTCATGTTAACTAATGTAGTTAAATAATGTTAACTAATGAACCTTATTGTAAAGTGTTACCAGTTTATTTGTAGGATGATGTTTCAAATATGTTTAATAGATCAAGCCCAAATATTTAGCAGTGCATAGATTGTACTTTAATGCTGCTCATTTATAACCTAACAATAATATTGTAATTGATTATGTCTTGTCTTACTGTATTGTCAATGTTGTTATTTTATAATCTGCAAATGTAGCGCTTTGGGTGTAAGAAAAGTGCATTAGAAATAAAAAGCATTATTAGTATTATTTATAAAAAAACATGAGTATGTAGTATATAATTTTAAAAACTGGAAAAAATTAAAATGTTGGTCGTTCATACAGGTCATGAACCCATGCATATTTGTTCATCTAAACACTATTATAAGCCCTGTGTCATGTAAGGTGGAGAACTTGAGGACATCTGGGTGGTACCTTTCTGGTCTGGTGTAAGACACAATGGAGTCCATAGGAGGGAGAGGGTCAAAACCCATTCCTGGCTGTGTGGTCACTTCCTGTAAGAGAGAAGGGGGGTGGGGGGATTCAACCATTAAGCAATAGATTGAACAAAAACAACATATTTGATTTAAAACCCAGTTTCATGTGCAAGACTAACATGGCCAGAAAATGGTTATCCAATGGAGAAGTACTACTTATAAACCAACTTAACACAAATAAAATCAACACAAGAATGTGTGCATGACACAGTGTGAACAATTAACACTCAAGGTTTGGGAAACGCGCCGGCACATTTTACTGGATTTTCTTCACATAGCAGCCTTAAAATACTCTCATTTTTTGTCATACAGACAAAAAGTAATACATCAATTGAATCTACAGAATATCTATTTTATTTACTTTTTTTTTTGTCAGATTTATGTACTTTTCATCGCTTTGATACGCGGTGAGGAATAATGGAAGAAATTACCTCAGTAGAAGAGTTTCAGTTCAACGGGTTTCAGATCCATTTTGAGGATCAAGCTGAGGACCGTGAATGGCAAGTTCTGTATTTTCAAATCCTTTATTCTAACTGTGATATAGACTAGTGTCTGTGAATATTAAACTGCAAAAAGACCATTTAAATATGAATTACGCATGTTCTGTGTGTCTCTGTATGAATGGCACAGATGCTTACATTTGTATACATGCCATATTGGCTTTCCCCAAACTATATTGCTATACTGAGATGAAAGAAATCAACTGAAATATGTAATAAATACTAAAATAAAATGTGTTAGCAATGTATTAAATTGCAAATTAATTAGACACTATGTGAACCAGCATGCTCACAGAGGGGTTTCTTCTTTTATCTCACAGATTTGTGAATCATAGTGACCAGACATTGGCCCACATCGGACATTCTGAATGAATATGATGGTGAGATCACTGACTGGAAGTAGGAAAGTTTTTTTCTTCTTTTTTTTTTTCTTTTTTCTTCAACACCTTGGAATGCCAGGTAAGTGATGTTCACTTATATCTTTGAACAGGATTTATTTCCAGGTAAAACTGTATACTCAAAATGTGCACATGCCCTCATTCATTCAAAATGTGGCTCCTTTATATTGTTAACTATATTGTCTTGTGGACACATTTAGTATTTGTTTTGTGGCATTATTTCAGTGACTTCGTTTTTTTCAATAACCATGCATAAACGTTATTGTCTCAAAAATACAAACATGTACATACATGTTGCTCACATATTATGGTAGCCTAGTTTGTGCTAAATACACTGTAATGAAACTTTTGCCATTAATATGTTTATAAGCAACTGAAAAAAGCACAAATGTCAGGGCATGTCAAAACTTGACAACTTGACCAATTAATTGAGATTTCAGTTCTTTCACCTTTGTTCTTCTAAGCTCGCTTGCAGGAAAATCGTCATAGTTTTTAAGTATTTTAAGTGTCCGAAAAGGTCTCTCAACGTTTCCTTTCTTTTGAATAGCAATACTGGTTTGGCAGATCAGACAAATGCATTTAGAAAAGGACATAGTGGAAAAAAAGTCTTCCTCCCACTCTGCATGGAAATGGTAAGTTTTTGGCTTTTTATTTTTTGAATAAAAAATGTTTAGTTGGTAGATCTCATTGAGTTGATCATTTTAAAAGCAGCTCATCATGCTGTTACGTCCCGCATAAGTCTAGGAGTATAAGTGGATGCAACAAAACAAGTATTTTAAAGAGTGTTGGTCTGAGTCCTGCCACAGCACCACAAGCAACAAGTTACCAAAAAGATTTTTATTTCACAGCTCGGGGAACAAATACAAAAGGTATTGTAATAAAATAAAAAGAAAAGAAAATGGAAGCAATAGCTTCAGAAGAGGGTAAGGCCAAAATAATAAACAAAAAAGCAATCTTAGTAGTTTAAACATCTAACTAAACTAACAAAGAAAAGAACAGAATTGTACCCTAACTCCCTTCCTGGCCCCAAAACAGGAGAAAACAGGGTTCAACAAAAATGACGCCCACCTCCCTACAGCTTCCAAATAAAACAAATAAACAAACAAACACAAATAAACAAATTTTTAAAGTAACTGCTAAACTTGATGTTAACAACAGCAGCTATAAACTAAACAAGATAAACAAAACTGATAAAGGTGAGGGGTAGTATGAAGCTCCACACTTAAACTGCAAAAGTAGGTGTTGGAGAAACTCACAACAAACTAAAATTAAAAAACACTACAATGCCAGAGTAGAATATTAGGCAGGACAAAGACAGTGCTCTGGAGAAAGCTCTTGGGGGAACGTTTTCTCAAACTCTGGTAGCTGCTGCTCTGCTTTTATGCTAGCTCACTATTAACTGGTAAGCAGGTACAGCTGGGGGCAACCTGCCAGGCAGATTGAGTAGGAGGAGCAAAAGAGGAAACAGAGAAACAAACAAAAAAAAGCACACAAAACACATTAAAGAAAACAGCTTTTCTGATAAATCAATAAAGACTGCGTTTCGCATTCTCTTTAGACATTTTTTTCAGAAATTTGGATGAAAATCCACAAACAAACAATATAATGTTTTATGACGATGATGACAAACTCTCATGCTCCCTCCTCTAACAGATTTACTGAGTTCTATGATGATTGAATCTTCTGCAATTGGTGGTGTTTAGTGATGGCAGATACACCTCACAGTGCTACCTTTGTGGCAATGTTCACTTGACTTACTGCAATGGTAAATCCTGACCATAGAAAATAACTTTCACTGCATCACTGCAGAATGAGCCAGTAGAGTGTAAACTGAGAACTATATAGCAGGAGTGATTGCTTTAACTCTCACATTCAGGCAAGTATAAATCTATACATAGATTTGGATTATATAATATTACTGTTGTTATTACTGTACCTATTCTTCACTGCATAATATAAATTATGGTTAAAAGTTATAGATCATTGTGTCTGGTCATTTACAGGGTGAAAGAAAAGGTAGTTTTAAAAGATTGCCAGGTAAAGTATGTTTTTTCTTTTAAATGACATTTTAAAAGTTTGTAACTATTTAAAGTACAGGTCAACCCTTAAATAAGAGAGTGAAGGTAGACGAAAGGGATGGACATGTTCTGCTCAGTGATGACCTATAGGAAACATTGAAAAATCCAAACATTCTTGTATTATATTTGTCTGGCAGAATAAACAATGCATATTTCTCATTTATTCAAATTAAATACAAACACGGTACTCTGTTACAAAGCCATAGGATTTCCTGGCACTGCAGTGGAGTGCAGCCATCTTATGCCATGGTCTACTGTACAAATGTTTTACTAATGTTAAATGGATTTGACTCAGTTTAATGTAATCTAAACTAAATTAAATGATGGTCATTTTTAACAAAAAGTTATTCAAGCAATTATATATATATATTTTTTTGTTTCTCATAAGAATTGCCTTATTTTTTTGTAAATTGTATGCAGGAGGACAGCCACAGTGATACCATTCAGCACAACCTCAAAATCCTGGTCGTCCATGTTCATGATGATGATGGCAAAGATTTAGATGTATCCATCCTTCTTGAAGGCAAGGAGATGTAGCCAGGATGTGGCAGTACTACTAAAGTCCTGTTTACACGGGCAGCAACACGCAGCGAAAAAGCGACATGATCTCATTCATTTCAATGGAGCGCTGGCAACTTCCTGCGACACGAGCAACAGTGACCGTTGGCGACAGAATGTAGGCATGTCAAGCGACAGGAGACACACAACAAAAGTTCAGAAATTTCAACTTTTGCAAATGAGAAGCAAATTTTCGCAAACGACAACCAATTGGAGTGAAGGCTCTATGGAGCTCACGTCACCATCTCGAGTGCAGGCAAGACAGACAGGACATAGTTCCGGAGCGATTTCACTGTTTTATATGATTTGACTGCAACCACATACATGGATATAATAAAATGATCCGTGGAAAAGAAACTTTTGGCAGTCTTAGTGAGTTTGATTCAGTTTGTGTGTTGTTATATGATGCAGTGAGCAGTTCAGCACTACTGCAGTTCATATTAATGATTTAGTGCACTAAGCTCTGCAGTCACAACACTCTACAACAGCAGAATGTTACTTCTTATTCCTTTAAGCCTAATTCCTAGTCAAATTAGAATGATTTCTTAGTTTTATCTATCATTTATGATTGCATTTTCTATAGATATGGTCAGACGTGCAGTCTACCAATAAAATTAGCCCACAAGCAATAACACGCCCACAAGTGACTTCACAGTACAGAGACTAGCGACATGCAGCAAAAAAGTTGCTGGCGGTGTGAATGGGGCTTAAGCCTTCATCCTTGCCCTCATTCTAGCATACCCCTGAGTACCATGCTACACTTTTGAGGTGTTTCAGAAACTTCCTTTACAACTGTATGGGATTAAACTGTCCCCAGAGGTGCAAGCTTTGAAGTTGAAGTGATTGTCTTAAATACTATTGCCACAGAAAGTACTGTATTGTATCTTGGTTGCTGGGACACCCCATCTCAGTTTTGATTCTTGCAAATGATTGCAGCAACTTGACACCCTACTCCATTGGACCCTTTGCTATGTTGTGTATCTTCCACTGTCCAGACACAAACTTGCAGTGGACTTCTTCAGATTTGACTCTTCAAAAGACTGTGTTGGATTGGTTCAAATATGGCCAGGACTTATTGATTTTAAAAACTTCTATAACTTCTATATATCTATACTCACATTCTATATTAATGTGTATTTAGTTTAATGTTGGTTTAATTGTAACAATTTTTTTTTCCTTTTTTTTTTTTTTGTTTAAATGAAATTTTCCTTTCACAAAGTTTCCAGTCCCTGGTGACAAATGCAATCGTTGTTCTTGTCATGGTTTTGTGAATACACCTTTAAAAACTTGTCCAGACTTTACTAGGTCATGTAAATGTGACTTTTGTTAACATTGAAAAAATAAATAAAAAAATAGTTGTGTGATTTGTGATAAAGGTATAAACAAAAGGAATACATTTATGTGGTAATATTAGAAAAAATAAATTGGTAATGTTTACATAATCTTAAGGAGTAATATAAATTTATAAAAGTAAATGAAAATGTCACAAAAAATAAAATCTACTTATTTTAAGTAAGGTTCCTATCTAAAAAAAATAAATTGACTTGACTAAATTGCTTTAAATAAATAAAATAATTAATTTAGTAATTATTTACTTAATTTCTTTATGTATGTTAGTTTCAATAGTAGGTAGATTTTACTTGATAATGACACGTGAGTTGTACTTGATATTAGAGTAGTAATATTTTCTTAAAATACGCTTGTGCAAATTGTTACAAGGATTTTATTAAAGGTGGGGTAAGATATATTTTAAAAAACACTGTTTGGAAGTTAGTCGGACCAATACCAACAACAAACATTAGGGGGTGTATGACGGTCGAGGAGAGAGAACAAGCAAGACAGAGATTTGAAGAAAGACTGCAGAAAGAATATCACTGGAATGCAGGTTTATGACTGGGCAAGCACTTTAGGAGAGCTAAGCGGGAAAACCTGAAAACAGACACGGAGGCTGCTTTGATTCTGCTCCATACGTGAGTAAAACTGGGTTTGAGTGTCATTGATTGTCTGGAGCTGCTGTGCTGTTGCCGACTATTTACTCTTGTGTACTGCATGTTAATTTTTTGTGCTTCCTTGTTGTTCGTTCATCATCTGCACTTTATTTTTCGTAAAGCATTATTTTGTTGCGCGTCAGCTGTGACAAACAGACACTCTCGCATTGCTTGTGTAACAGAGGCCAGCTAGTGAGAGTTGTGCCGGTAAACCACTACGCATTGACGACCGCGAGTGCACTCGCCTCGCCTGCCAGCAGGGATTGGGGTTCGAGACCAACTCCGAGCAGGGTGGTTAGGATTGGAGGGTGAGTTTTGGAGGTGGAGCAATAAAGAGAGGGGTGTGTTTGTTTGGGTTGATTTCAAATATCAACAGTGTCCAACAGCATTTTTGAAATATGGCTTACCCCACCTTTAAAGGATTAGTCCACTTTCAAATAAAATGTTCCTAATAATTTACTTAGATGACATCCAAGATGTCTTTCTTTCTTCAGTCGAAAAGAAATTAAGGTTTTTGATGAAAACATTCCAGGATTATTTTCCTTATAGTGGACTTCAATGGCCTCCAGACGGTTGAAGGTCAAAATTACAGTTTCAGTGCAGCTTCAAAGGGCTTTAAACGATACCAGACGAGGAATAAGGGTTTTATCTAGCGAAACGATCTGTCATTTTCGAAAAAAATACAACTGTATATGCTTTATAAACACAAATAATTACCATGCACGTGCTTCCGCTTTTTGTATTCTTCAAAAAGCTTACGCTGTATGTCCTACGCCTTCCCTATTCTACTTACGGAAAAAAACGAAACTGGCGCCGCGTTCGTTCCGTAAGACTAATCCTTTAGTAAATCTTACAAGTTATTTTTTTTAAGTGTAGTCAATTAAAGGCCGATCTCGAATCGAACTTTTCTGTCAAAAATACTAGAAAAGGCAGTATCATCACAACTACAGTCATGTGAAAAAATGTAGGACACCCTATTGAATTCCATGGTTTTCAGTATCAGGGCATAATAAAAAATCATCCGTTTCGTGGCAGGTCTTAAAATTTGTAAAACAAAACCTCAGATGAACAACAACACATGACATATCACACAGTGTCATTATTTGTTTAGCAAAAATGAAGCCAAAATTAAAAAAGCCATGGGTGACAAAGTTAGAACACCCTTACTGTTAACATAGGAATTTAAGAGGGTAAGTAACAGTCAGGCACTGCCTATCAAATGTCTTTGATTAACTGATCACCAGCAAGTGTGATAACCTCTATAAAAGCTGAAGTTCTGGCAGAGTGAGTGTCTGGAGCCTTCAGGTTAACACAATGCCAAGGAGGAAAGACATCAGCAATGATCTTAGAGAAGCAATTGTTGCTGCCATCAATCTAGGAACAGTAACAAGTCCATTTCAAAACAATTTGAAGTTCATCATTTACAGTGAGGAAGATTATTCACAAGTGGGAAACATTCAAAACAGACACCAATCTTCCCATGACCCCAAGATCAGACCGTGTAATGCTCAGAGAAACTGCAGACAACTCAAGAGCTACACCTCAGACTCTACAGGTTTCAGTTAACATGTTAAATGATAAAGTTCAAGACAGTACAATTAGAAAATGACGGGTCAAGTATGGCATGTTTGGAATGGCTTCTTCTCTCTAAAAAAACATGGCAGCACAGCTTAGGTTTGCAAGTTGCTTCTGAGCAAACCACAAGACTTCTGGAATAAAGTCCTTTGGACAGATGAGACCAAACTGGAGATGTCTGGCCATAATGCACAAAGTTTGGTGAAAAAAAAAAAAAAGAGCTTATCAGCCTCATACTAAAAGTCAAGCATGCGGGTATAGGGCTGATGATTTTAGGCTTGTTTTGTAGCAATGGGCCCAAGGCATCTTGCAGTCATTGAGTTGACCAACTCCTCTGTATACTAAAGTATTCTAGAGGTCAAATGAGAGACCATCCGTCCGACAGCTAAAACTTGGCCAAAACTGGGTCAAGCAACTGGACAATGATCTGAATATTACCAGCAAATCTACACTAGAATGGCTGAAAAAGAAAAGAATCAAGGTGTTGCAATGGCCCACTGAAGTCCAGACGTCAACCCGACTCAAAATCTGTGAGATGGAGCTGTGCATAGACAAATGTCCACAAACCTCAATAAACTGGAGCAACATTGTAAAGAAGAATGGACCAAAATTCCTCCAGAACGATGTGAGAGACTGATAAAGTCATACAGAAAATGATTACTTCAAGTAATTGCAGCTAAAAGTTGATCTACAGGCAATTGAAACATAGGGTGTCCTAACTTTGTCACCTATGGTTTTTCCATCTTAGCTTTATTTTTGCTAAATAAAAAATGACATGGTGTGATATGTCATGTGTTATTGTTCATCTGAGATTTTATTTTCCAAACTTTAAGGCCTGCCAAGCACTAGATGATTTTTTAAAAAATTATATCCTGATAAAGGAAACCATGGAATTCAATAGGGTGTCCTAACTTTTTCACATGATTGTATGTTCCTTTTTTAGAAAGAAAGGAGGATTTCCAGTCAGGATTTAGACAATACCATAATACTGAGACTGCTCTCATTAGAGTTACAAATTATTTGCTCTTATCATCCGATCGTGGTTTTATCTCTCTATTAGTATTACTGGATCTGAGATGCATTTGACACTATCGACCATAACATTCTTTTGAATAGACTCGAAAATTATGTTGCCATTAGTGGAATTGCACTGGCATGGTTCAAATCATACTTATCTGACCGTTATCAGTTTGTGGCAGTAAATGAAGAGATTTCATACCGATCACAAGTTCACTGTGGAGTACCGCAAGGCTCAGTACTAGGACCGTTGCTTTTCACTCTGTACATGCTACCCTTGGGAGATATCATTAGGAAGCATGGCGTTAGTTTTCACTGTTATGCTGATGATACTCAGCTCTATATTTCTTCGTGCCCTAAAGAAACTTACCAATTCACAAAATTAACGGAATGCATAGCTGATATAAAAAAATTGGATGACTAGTAGTTTCCTACTACTAAATTCAGAAAAAAAAAATTCTAATTATTGGACCAAAAACCTCTGCACATAATAACCTAGAATACTGTCTAATACTTGATGGCTGAAGAGAATGAGTAATGGCTGAAGAGGTGAGTAATTAATGACAGAACTTTTGGGTGAACTAACCCTTTTAAGTCTTTGTTGTCAGGAACCTGGGGTGTTCTCTTTAGGGCTTTTCACACTTGAAATAATTAACCCTGGGTCATTCTAAACCCCAGGTAAACAGAATCCTTGGTTATCTTGCTTCACGTTTCACACTGCTCATAATTTACCCAGAGTTAACAAATTAATCCTTGGCATTCATAAGCGGACTTTTCACAATGTACATACCTAAACCCCGGGTTAATGCTCTTATTTGCATATTTGCTGTGTCAGTGTCATTAATTGGATAAACGCAGCGTGTGACCTGTTTACATAGCTCGCATCCTCGTATTGCCGTACTATCGAGTTTATACTGAATGGACATTTCAGACTATAAAAGGTAAGAATGAAACGGTCTCTTCTTCACTCAAACTGTCACGTTTTCTGTCAGCATTTGACATTTTTACTGTTCATACAATGCGCAGTATTTCCGTGACTGTTCAAAGCGCGCAAATATGAGTACGCAATTGGTTATATGTTGCTAGCATCTAGCTGTAATATTCTAACACTGCATCGTTTCACACTGTACAAGTTTGGCACCGCAATGCTGGGTTAACACCGCAAAAGTGGTGCTAACCCTGCTCCAGAGCAGGGTTTCATAGCCCCGCTTCTAAATTACAAGTGTGAAATGTTTAACCTGGGGTTAAAAACTGTGTTTAGAATGACGATAACCCAAGGTTAAGCGCAGTGTGAAAAGTCCTTATGATACCAATCTTTCATTTGAAAGCCACATTTCTAGCATCTGTATAACCGCATTCTTCCATATTAAAAATCTAATCTTTGACATATGTGACCCGTCACGGAAACCAGGGACACAAGTCGGCAGCACAACTCTCGAGCAAAATGAGAAAGAAGCGTTTTTTTTTTTTCAAAATTGGTGATTTTCGGTTTTTTGCAGAATCTGTTAGTTGAGATCATGAAGAAGCCTCTCCATGTTTGAGATAGCAGTATTGGTTTATTTAAAAGCGTACATTTTGAGGTTCGGAGATTCTAGCACGCAGTAGGGGCTTGTCATTGTCTGTGTGTCAAAACTAGAAGTATTTCACATTTCGTGGAGAGAAAGAATGATTGAGTACAGAAAGGCCTTTTAAACTTTTAGAAGAAAATAAACACAAACCTAGGTATTTATTTGATACAGTGGCTAAATTAACAAGAAATAAAGCTTCTGATGTTTCCAAAGAGCACAGCAGTAATGACTTTACGAACGTCTTTACTTGCAAGATTGATAATATTAGAGAAAAAATTATAACCATGCAACCGTCTACTACAGTATTGTGTCAGACAGTGCATTGTAGTGTCCCTGAAGAAAAATTCAATTCATTTACTGCTTTAGGAGAGGAAGAATTGTCTAAACTTGTTAAATCATCAAAATCATCCACATGTATGTTAGACCCTATACCGACTAAGCTATTGAAAGAGATGCTTCCAGAGGTCATAGATCCTCTTCTTAATATTGTTAATTCATCTTTATCACTAGGATACGTACCAAAAACTTTTAAGCTGGCTGTTATTAAACCTCTTATTAAAAAACCACAACTTGATCCTAGAGAATTAGTCAATTACAGGCCGATTTCAAATCTCACTTTTCTGTCAAAAATGCTAGAAAAGGCAGTTTCATCACAACTATGTTCCTTTTTAGAAAGAAATAGTATCTGTGAGGATTTCCAGTCAGGATTTAGACCGTACCATAGTACTGAGACTGCTCTCATTAGAGTTACTAACGATTTGCTCTTATCATTAGATCGTGGTTGTATCTCTCTATTAGTGTTACTGGATCTTAGTGCTGCATTTGACACTATTGATCACAATATTCTTCTAAATAGACTCGAAAACTATGTTGGCATTAGTGGAATTGCATTGGCATGGTTCAAATCATACTTATCTGACCGTTATCAGTTTGTAGTAGTAAACGGTGAGATGTCATATCAATCACAAGTAAAATATGGAGTACCGCAAGGCTCAGTACTAGGACCGTTGCTTTTCACTCTGTACATGCTACCCTTGGGATATATCATTAGGAAGCATGGCGTTAGTTTTCATTGTTACGCTGATGATACTCAGCTCTATATCTCTTCGCGCCCTGACGAAACTTACCAATTCGCTAAATTAACAATGTATAGCTGATATAAAAAACTGGATGACCAGTAATTTCCTACTGCTAAATTCAGAAAAAACAGAGATTCTAATTTTTGGACCGAAAACTTCTTCACGCAATAACCTAGAATACTGTCTAACACTTGATGGCTGCTCTGTTAAGTCTTCGTCGTCAGTTAGGAACCTGGGTGTGCTCTTTGATACCAATCTTTCATTTGAAAGCCACGCTACTAGCATCTGTAAAACCGCATTCTTCCATCTAAAAATATATCTAAACTACGACATATGCTCTCAATGAAAAATGCAGAACAGCTAGTTCATGCGTTCATGACCTCAAGGCTAGATTACTGTAACGCT
>RJVU01066102.1:123385-138701 GCA_003731715.1 Anabarilius grahami | reverse complement strand
AAGACTCTTGGTGACATGCTATGAATGTTTACAGAGGATTTCCTCCAAATCAACAATGGCTCAATTACATGTGGTGTCAAACAGAATAAGTTTTGATTACTGTATTCTTACTGCCACTGTATGAAAATGTAGCTGAGGTATGTCTTACTAGAGGAAGAGTAGCTGTTGCTGCCTTGATCTCAGACATCAGCACATGTCTATGGATGTTCCTGGGAGCACTCTGGTATCTTTGCTTCCTCCTGTCAAGTAAAGACCCATAGAAGAACATCAACATTCTCACCATCTGTTTCCTGTCAAAGTTTCTCACTCAGGTATTAAAAGAGAGGCACCCAACACAAAATGTAAGCAAAAAACATATCTCATTACTTTAACTTTTAAATAGCAAATTGTTTCATTGATTTTTTTAATGCATTTTATGAATCTTTATCTAATCTTATATTTTATTATCATCATACAGTGGATTTCATCTTTAATCATGTCATTAATTATGTAAATAAAAAAAATCTAAAAGATGCTTCTCCTACATTCACCTTCCGTGAATGTAGCCTTGGCCAGGAGGGGTTGATGTTATCAGATGGTATCCAACTTTCACTGGGTGTTTCGATCCTGAACCGTAACATCAGCCCCTTGGTGGGTTGGCAGTGGTGGCCAAATCACTGCTCATCTCCTCCTCCTGGCTTCCATCTTGGCTCTTCTTTCCTGTTCCTTAGTCAGTAAGAGGCTCTTTCTGCTGCCTCCCCCATACTGCAAACTGCTGTCTTCTCTTTTTCTATCATTCAAATGGCTGTAAACATTCTCTACTGGGCAGGGAATCCTCTACAACCGACCTCAACTGGGAACAGCCATCCTTTCTCCCAACATCGTTGCAAAAGTCTGGAGTATTTGGCGCTTTCTTTCAAAGGCATGGCCCCATCCTTCTGAGACCATAAGTTTGATCAGGATGATATTCTTCACCTTTTCAGACCACTGAACCACATACAGCTTTAGGGTTGTCTGGACAACCTGGGGGAACCACAGCCTTCCCTTTTCCCGATGGTGCCATGGTGTCCCTCTCCCCAACAAGCAGGCTCCCTGGAATGCTAGCTCCACAGCCCTCAATCTTTTTCTCCTCCAGGTACCATACTTCTTCCTGGATCATTGCTCTCCACTCCTCTGCCAACCCTCATTGTTGGAAATGTGAAGTTTGAGACCCTGTCTGCCTGTACATGGCATTCCAATAATGTGTCATAGCTTCAGCATACTTTTAGCTTGAGCAACAGAGGTGACGGCTGCCCATTTGAGGCTTGATCTTTTAGTAATCTTTTATTAATTAATTATTATTATTATTGTGGTTTCTGTATGTCATTATCACTCTACACTTATTATTATTATTATTATTATTATTTTTATTATTCAGCATACTATATGTGAAAGCCATGATGTCAGATGTCAAAGGAGACAGAGACATTCATGATCATATTCTCCTGGTAAACATGACCTGTCACTCTATCAGGATGAAGATGGAATTATAAGCACCTCAATTACAATAAAAGTGTAATCTGATATTGAAAAGGCAAATCTACAAACTTTCATGTCCATTGGTTTCTTACTTGTTTTGGCAGTCCTCCACATAAGGGTCGTGTTTGTCAACCCTCTTTAGCACTTTTCTGACATTCTCCTCCAACCAGAGCATCTGTCCGGCCTCTTTCCACAGGCTGTGACAGCGGCCCACATACAGGGACACTAACTCTGAGAGTGCAGGAGGCTGCCTAAAGTACACAGCGAAAGTAAATACAACTGCATCATCACATTCATACATGCTGCAACGGCTCTGTGTCAATAAGATATCTTTGGATCTGACTATTTTAAACACATAAAATAAAGAGTGTGTGCAAGAGACAATGCATTACCCAGTTTGGATTGAAGGTCCAAAGAATGCATGAGAAGACACTGCAACATCAGGCTGAACTGTGCATAAGTCCAAAAGGGGCATCAGTACTGCAAAACACATTGACACACACAAATTTAAAACACACTGAGATATGCAGCCAACAAGCCTGAGGGACAATGCCAGAAACAGTGTCATCTGACAATCCTGCATGTTAATAAGCATAACTAAGCATAACTGTGACATAACGCTCCAGGCTATCAGCGACCGTTCAATGCTCATGTACCTGCCAAGAAAAGCTAAAGGCAAAGTTAAGTTTCATATCTTTATATTTTTATTTAACTTAAATCCTGTACTAACTAGAGCACTGCTTTTGAACTTTTGACTGAATTGTTTGCTTGTGTTTATTTTTATTTCCTATTGTGCAAACAACTTATATTTTTATCATGGCTATTATTTTTCATTTAAATATTAGTATTCAATAAATATTTAGTTTTATATAAATAAAATGCTGTATGTATTGAGAAAGGGTCTGTTAAGTAATTGTGATTTCGACTTCAGTGAAAGTTACATTATTACGTCGTTAGATGGCGGCAAAGAGTGTCTTTATGAGTGGGTCAGTAGTAGAGCCCTGCACAGGACTGTTTTCTTAATCCCGCTCCCAATTAATTTCTAACCATTACCACTAGGGCTGCACGATTTATCGCATGCGATTGTCACGCGCATTTCGTCAGTAAAGCCGGTTCCCTGATTACCGCTAAATCGCCATCACCTGCTTATAAATGGAGCGGCATTTAATAGACAGAGCCGTAGATCACTGACAAGGCACGCAATATTGCGTTCATATCGCAGATGAATCGCCTTCGATAATGAACGCGATATTGCGTGGCTTGTCAGTGATCTACGGCTCTGTCTATTAAATGCCGCCCTAATTACCACACGCTCTCGCAACGTGTGTTCCACTCCTCCCCACACCCGCATTGTTTTATAAATTGTGAAAAAAATAAAAATAAATCACGCAAACAATAGAGCTATGCTAAACATTCAGAATAACAGACATAACTGAATGACAGCTATCAATTCGCAAGACATTGTATAAAATGTATGGACAGAAAAGATGACGTTGATTTTACTGTATCAATTCGAGCCAGAGTCCGACGATGAAACGCCTGAAGTAGTCTATCAACCAGAAACTGACTGGAGCAGGACCAGTCACCTTAGTTTGCATTATTTACATAAAGTATAACAGTGACGCTGCCATCACGTCTATGTAGGTGCACAGAATGCCAAGCGAAGCTGAAAACCTCTAAACATAAGATAAACATTTAGGCCAGATGTGTACACAGACTTTTTCACCAGAACAATTAAAGTAAAAAATGGCTATATCACTGTTTAACATTACAATGTTTACAGAGAAAATACTTCAACTAGTTAGCGTGGACTAGCATCTTAACATCCTATTACAATACAGATAGAGATCCACTCTATTGTAATAATAAAAATGCGGAGGAAAAAAAACAGTTTTACCGTTTTGTAAGTGAACCGGGCCCAAAGCTATGTTTTAAACTTATTAGCCGAGCACAAACGTAAATAGCTGATAATGCATTAAACACAAAGTAAACAATGTTTACTTTGTAAACAAAAGTTGTGCTCCATCCTTGATCATTACTCCAAGTAATAAGACAGACAAGCTGCATTAATCGACAAATTTTAGACAATATTGGACCCACAATAGCAGAACTACTGAAATGTGAGTTAGCTGGTTAGCAGAAGACATAAAGACTAGGGTGTACATTACACAACATAACATACAAAACTACGAATTTTGAATGATTGCTAGAAAACATAAACATCAATTATTAATCATACTTACAGGTCGAGATTCAGAGGAGCAAGCTGATCCAAATAAACTGGGCATTGATCCATATTTTAAGACCAAGCGTTTTGGGAATCCTTTGTTAAACTCAGAGGTTTGAGAAGCAGTCATCAGTAAAATGACGGGAACACAACAAAAGCTTGTACTGCTGTAGTATTGTTGAAAAAAATTATTTTCCTGGTGTCTGCGCATGCAATAAGTGGGCGGGCAATATGCTAATGTTTCGTCTTGACGTCACAACGAAACGGCTTGGGATTCGTTTTACAAACAACTCGTTTAATTGACTCAGAGTTGACTTACTTTTGAGAGACATTAACTTTATATACGGTGCACTTTCAGATTTAAAACTTTGCAGGATGTTTTCACTCACTTAGAGCTATGTTACACACTACATGTAAGGTAATTTTGAAAAATCCATTATAGGGGCACTTCAGAACTTTAAAGCAGTAATGCCTGTTGGTGCGTTCACATATGTCGCGTTTGTATGGAATTACTTTTGTGCTAATAAAAATGAATGTAACTTTTCAAAAAAACTAATGAAAACGCACACTGAAACTGAATAAAAATGTCTTTGAAACTTTTTTAAATTATTTTATCTGTATTTATCTGCTGCTACACTATGTTGAGATGATTTCTTATAGGAATAGCACGGGCGAATTATATAATAATCATCATTATCATCAATCATCGTCATTATCAAGATACTGGATACTCACTGTAAGTCAGTATTTTTTAAGATAAAAAAAAAAACAATACAAGTACTTGCTTTTTCAGGTGGAGAGATATTTTTGAGGGGTCACTAACTTGATCAATTCTTTCAAATTTTTAAAATTTTTTTACTGAACTGTACCGTCCTATGGTGTGATAAATTGTGTGTGTGCGCGTTTGTAGCACTGAGACAACTGTACTTTTAAATCCATAAGTAACTAATGTGCTAGTTTTCATACAAAATAAATATGTAAGATAATTAGGTCCTTTAGTTATTATTAACACAATAACGCAACACATGTAGGCTACGTTTCTCAACACTGAGAATGAATAAACGCCTGTTTCTCTAGACTCACGCTTGTCAGTCATCCACAAACCACAGCACTTTCATAATCACTATGCCACATAGCAATTTCAATTTTATTTAGATTTATTGTTCAGCATTAATTGAGCATTTTATACCCGTTTACCTTAAGGAGTTCGAAGTACCGTGACTACTGTACTGTCCTCGCTTGAGAAATCAGTCAGACGCCGGGAGTGGTAAGGAGATAAAGTGGGCGGGATTTTGTGTTGCTGTCGATTTTCAGTCTCTTTTTAAAGGGTTAGTTCACCCAAAAATGAAAATTATGTCATTCATTAATCACCCTCATGTCGTTCCACACCCGTAAGACATTCATTCATCTTCGGAACACAAATTAAGATATTTTTGATAAAATCCGATGGCTCAGTGAGGCCTGCATTGCCAGCAAGATCATTTCATTTTTCAATGCCCAGAAAGCTACTAAAGACATATTTAAATGAAAATCAAGTTTTTAATGTTGTTTATATGTCTATGTAGTGTTTTTAATGTGCTTTAAGACAAACCACGTGCAAATTCATAAGTCAGAACCATTGCTGAGTATTTTACGTTTGAAACTGCAGTAAACCAAAGATCGTGGGTGTTTGTGACGTCACAGACTACCTTGTAACCAATCACAACAACGTGTCGGTAGGCTTTAGCATATCATTAACTATGACTGCTCTGAAGCAGGAAAGTCTCAAGAGAAGCCAGGTTATCCCGGTATATTTTCTGTTGATATGAAAAATTGTGTAGATTTAGCAATATAGGGAGTCTATTACGATGTTATGATGAACTATATGCCTTTCTCCACTGACGTTCTGAGTTGTTCAAAGCGTTTTTAAGGATACCGATTGTTAGAAGGCAGTTGTCTGACTCTGTCTAAGATTAAGAACAGGGGCGGTGTGTGTAACATTAGCAACATATTATTAGCTGTTTGATAACGTAGTCAAGCAAAAGGCTAATCATATTAATTCATATTAATTAATGACAGAACCGTCGCAAGGGCTGTGCCAAGTGTGCGAGCACATAGAGGCCAAAGTAAAGTGACAGCTGACTTGAAGTAAAGCCAATAAAGCTCATGTTTTTGTCCTTCGAAATATTTGAATACTATAAAATATAGCTAAAACAATACTGCTCTGAGCGTGTGCGTGTGACTGTGATTCGTGTGCATATTCAGTCAGTGTGTCCTCGCACGCCAAGTTCTGAGAGAGATATTAATTTGTGTTCTGATGATGAACAAAGGTCTTACAGGTGTGGAACAACATGAGGGTGTGTAATTAATGACTTAATTTCCATTTTTGGGTGAACTAACCCTTTAATGATAAACCTTACACATTTTGTCAATCGTCTGCGCTTGTTGTTTGGGGAATGAACCCAGTGCTATGATTGGTCGAACTCTTCTTTTGCTGTTGCTTGATTTAAGTACTGCGCATGCACAGAGTCGTCACCAGGTTGTGGTGTAGTTTAGAGTCACAAATCGTACCAGCGTACTTTGAGGTCAAAATGCGTACATGCTACGCAAAATGCGTACAGGTTGGGAGATCTGCAACTATTTACAGAAACTATTACACCTGGATGATGGAGTTGACATGTTAAAGCTTTGGCCACAGAGACTTCAAAATTTTTTGTATAAAATATATATATAAAAAAAAATGTCCGGTTGCATTTTTTCAGTTAAAATTTGGTTTAAATGCATAAAAAGATACCAAGTTTTGTAATCCTGTCCAAAATTGCAAAGCATTCGTATTTATATTTTCATCATAATATAAAAACAAACTTTGTCTGATGATGTCCATTTTATGAAATATCATGTGGTGCGACCTTAAAAAAAACTACCACTTTGGGACATTTTAATGTTGAAATCCATTCAAACACAGGACGCATCATATACCAATTTGCAAAGGACCCATGGAAGCAGCGAGCAGGTTTGTCTTAAATTTTGAAAAAATAACCTTTTTAACAGCTGGTATGCAGTTCCCACATTTGGATATCATGTGGTATGACCTCAAAAAAAACAATGAATATTGAGTTATTTCTGAAAATATATACTTTTATTACAAATTTCATAGTGATCTTTTGTGGGAAGCTAGCTTGTGTTTAGGTGGCCAATTCTGTGCCTGTAAATTTTGATATGTCCTAGATTGGCAGTTTTTGTGCTTTTATATTCAATTGATTTATATACATAAAGTACTTTATTTTAGTATCATTTGGAATAGATTTGTATGCAATTTGGGTCATTTTATAAAAATATTTCAGACAGTTTATGTTTGTATTGTACAATAAGAGAAAAAAAAAATGTTTAGAGCATGTCATTTCAGTTTGGTAATTATGCATTTATTAGTCATTTATTGTTTATTTATTTATAACTATTTCAATCTATTTTCCCAGATGCCACTGCCAAGCAAAAGCCGCTGGCCATAAAACCACTGCTGTGTTAATTCTGACCCTGCAGCAAGAATGGAGTTACACCTTGCTTGGAGAAGAGTGAAATATTATTACAATTTAAAATATATGTTTTCTATATGAATATATAGTAAACTGAAATGTATTCCTGTGATCAAAGCTGAATTTTCAGCATCATTTCTCCAGTCTACAGTGTCACATGATTCTTCAGAAATCATACTAATATGCTGATTTGCTACTCAAGAAACATTTCTGATTATTACCAATGTTCATATTTCTGTGGAAACTGATATATTTTATTTGCCAGGATTCTTTGATGAATAGAAAGTTCAAAAGAACAGCATTCATTTGAAATAGAATCTTCTGTAAAATTTTAAATGTCTTTACTGTCACTTTTGATCAATTTAAGCCTAATGTGTCCTTGATAAATTAAAGAATTAATTAATTTCAACTTAATTGAAAGTCAACTTAAATGAAATGGTGTGCTTATGTTTGTGATGTGATTTTTTTTTATATAAAAAAAATGTTTATAAAATTTGTATTCATGAAAATTCTGTGAAATTTTAATAAAATCTGGTTTAAATATTTTTTTTGCATAAAATTGATTGTTTATTGATCTCTTTAAATAGATTTTTTGATTATATTTAAGGTCTTTGTGTCATTTGGAGCGACCACACATGTGGTGCGACCAATAATAACAATAACTGTATTAAATTAAAAATAAAATATCTAATTTCTGTGGCTGTAATATGAATCACTGATACAGTATGCTTAAGTGAATGGTACTGCTGCCCATCGAAGTCACCACTCTCCTGTTGTCTTCTCGTATGGCTGACCTACTCTGTGTGTGAAGCTCTGTCATTCTTTCCGTGACAGAACGATCTGACCAACTATGGATGCAGCAAGTTCAGCAGCGTTGACGGAGTTCATCAATCACAGCATTTCTCGGATGAATCAACAACAGGAGAGTATATCTGCCACCGGACGTGCTGTTCAAGAGCTGGTGACGCATGTGTCCGAGCTCTCCCAGCAGCTTCAACAACTTCGCGCTCCCACTGCGCCGCCCACGCCGCCGATTCCCCCCACACCTCTGGAGCGGATAGACCAGCCGGAGCCACGCATCCCGGTCCCTCATACCTACGCCGGTGAGCCAAACTTTTGTAGAGCTTTCTTGACCAGATGTTCCATGCATTTCTCATTGCAGCCACATACCTTTGAAAGAGAGGAGTCCAAGGTGCCGTTCGTACTGACGCTTCTGACTGGCCAGGCTACTTTGTGGGGAACGGCGGTGTGGGAGAACCAGGACCCGTGCTGCACCTCGTTCCAGGCACTCGCCGCCGAGATGAAGAGGGTGTTTGACCATGCGGTGGCGGGCAAGGACGCCGCTCGACAACTCACTGAGCTCAGACAGGATAATCGCACGGTCGCGGAATACTCGATTGAGTGCCGATGGAACGAGGAGGTGCAGTGGGATGTATTCCTGCATGGGTTGGCCGACCGTGTCCACAAGGAAATCTACGTGTTGGACCTTCCTCAAACTCTCAATGGACTCATCGATCTTGCCTTGCGCGGTCGGTCCTTCATCCGATCCTGAACCCATGCAGGTAGGGAGAGCTCTGCTTTCCCGGGAGGAGAGAGAAAGGCGAAGATCCCAGGGCTTATGTATGTACTGCGGTGGAACGGGTCACTTCCTACGGTCATGTCCGCTAAATGACCAAGCCCGGTAGTAATGAAGAGGCTACTATCGGGTGGGATCTCCGCCGAGAAGTCCTTACCATCCACTCTCTTTCCGGTAAGACTGAGATGGGCCACACACAACCTCACCTACCAGGCACTGCTAGACTCTGGGGCTGAGGGGAATTTTATGGACACCAGCTTTGCACGCAACAACAACTTACCCACCATTCCACTCAACCGGCAGATCACAGTCAACGCACTCAACGGACAACGGCTCCCCAACATTTCTCATTCCACCGACTCCATTACTCTCATCACGTCTGGCAACCACACCGAAAGCATCCAGTTTCTTCTCATGGACTCCCCACTGGCACCCATTGTACTCGGACACCCCTGGCTTACTGAACACAACCCCAAGGTCGACTGGCAGCAGCACTCCATCACGGAATGGAGCACTCGTTGTCACAGGTCTTGTCTTTTGTCTGCTTGTTCCACTGTGTCTGCTTCTGTGTTACAGGAAGAGGCGGTGGATTTGTCAAACGTGCCCACAGAGTACTTGGATCTGAAGGAAGTGTTTAGTAAGTCCCGTGCTGCTTCTCTTCCTCCGCACCGTCCCTACGACTGTGCTATAGATTTAGTGCCCGGTAAGTCTCCGCCTAAAGGCAAGTTATACTCTCTGTCCGCTCCCGAGAGGGAGGCCATGGAGAAATATATTTCTGATTCTCTGGCAGTGAAGTTCATCTGCCCTTCCTCTTCTCCAGCGGGGGCGGGGTTCTTTTTTGTGGGGAAGAAGGATGGTTCCTTGCGACCTTGCATTGATTACCGAGGGCTGAATAACATCACGGTAAAGAATACTTATCCTTTGCCGTTGATGTCTTCAGCCTTTGAGAGTTTGCAAGGAGCATCCATTTTCACTAAATTGGACTTAAGAAACGCATATCATTTGGTTCGTATCAGGAAGGGGGAAGAATGGAAGACCGCTTTTAACACCCCTAGGGGGCACTTTGAATACTTGGTCATGCCCTTCGGGCTGTCCAACTCCCCAGCGGTCTTCCAGGCACTCATCAATGCCGGTTGAGAGATATGGTTGACCAGTTCACTTATGTCTACCTGGATGACATATTGATTTTTTCTTCGTCTCTCCAGGAACATGTTCAACACGTCAGACGAGTGCTTCAACGTCTGTTAGAGAATGGGCTTTATGTCAAGGCAGAGAAATGCGATTTTCATACACAGTCTGTTTCTTTTCTAGGGTACTTCATCTCATCTGAGGGAGTGCGCATGGATCCTGACAAGGTTAAGGCTGTGGTGGATTGGCCAAGTCCAGATTCCCGTAAGGCCCTACAGAGGTTTCTGGGGTTGGCAAATTTTTACCGGCGGTTTATTCGCAATTTCAGCCAACTAGCCGCGCCTCTGACCGCCTTGACCTCCCCCAGAACGACGTTCAGGTGGTCCGATGCAGCGGAGGCTGCATTTACCAAACTGAAAGGTCGCTTCGTTTCGGCTCCCATTCTCATTGCCCAATTCCTCACGTCAGTTTGTGGTGGAGGTCGACGCGTCAGAGGTGGGGGCTAGGTGCAGTGTTATCTCAGCGTTCTCCCACAGATGATAAGATGGACCCTTGCGCGTATTTTTCTCATCGTTTATCTCCCGCCGAACGCAATTATGACATTGGTAACAGAGAGTTGTTGGCAGTCAAATTAGCATTGGAAGAGTGGCGACATTGGATGGAAGGTTCAGGGGTACCTTTTATCGTTTGGACTGATCACAAGAACTTAGAGTATATCCGATCAGCTAAAAGACATAACTCCAGGCAGGCTCGGTGGGCACTTTTTTTCGGACGATTTGATTTTTCTCTCTCGTACTGCCCGGGCTCCAAAAACATCAAGCCCGATTCTTTATCTCACATTTTTGATCCTTCCGAACGCCCGTCTACTCCCGAGTGTATTCTTCCTGAGACATTAGTGGTCTCCACTCTTACATGGGAGGTCGAATCGAAGGTCTTGGCGGCCTTAGAAGGGGTAACGCCTCCGCCCGTGTGCCCACCGAATCGTTTATTTGTGCCGGAGAGGTTGAGGTTCTGCGTTATCAAATGGGGTCACTGTTCCAACGTAGCTTGTCATCCAGGGGTTAATCGTACCAGGTTTTTGGTTAAGCAACGATTCTGGTGGCCTGCCATGGCTCGTGACATTCGCAGTTTTGTTTTGGCTTGCTCGGTTTGCGCTACTGGTAAGACTTCCAATCGACCCCCAGATGGGTTACTCCAACCGCTGTCTGTCCCTTCGAGACCCTGGTCCCACATTGCGCTAGATTTTGTCACTGCCCTCCCATCCTCTCAAGGGTACACGGTCGTTTTGACCGTTCTCGAAGGCGGCTCATTTCATTCCCTTAACCAAATTACCCTCTGCTAAGGAGACAGCGGTAACTGTCGTTGACCACATCTTTTGGTTACATGGCCTCCCGGTAGATGTGGTGTCCGACAGGGGTCCCCAATTTGTGTCCAAATTTTGGCAAGAGTTTTGTAAATTGCTGGGGGCGACTGTCAGTCTTTCATCTGGGTTCCATCCCCAGACCAATGGTCAAACCGAGAGAGCCAACCAAGATTTGGAGCCTTCCAAGAATCCTTCCTCCTGGAGCCAACAACTCTCTATGATTGAGTATGCACATAATTCGTTACCAGTGTCTTTCATGGGCCTCTCACCATTTGAATGTAGCGTAGGTTACCAGCCACCTGTTTTTCCCAGTCTGGAATCCGAAGTCGCGGTCCCCTCCGCTCACGCCTTTGTCCAGAGGTGCCACCGCACTTGGAGTAGAGCCCGTGAGACTCTTCTGCAAGTGAGGGCGCGCACCAAGGCTAAGACTGATCGCCACCGGTCGAAGCCTCCCGTATACGTCGTGGGTCAAAAAGTGTGGCTTTCTACCAAGAATATTCTGCTCCGCTCCGTTTCTAACAAGTTAGCTCCCAAATGTATCGGCCCGTTCCCTGTCATCAAGATCATTAGTCCGGTGGCAGTCCGACTCAAACTTCCTCCAGCGTACAGGAGAATTCATTCCGCCTTTCATGTCTCCAAAATTAAACCTGTCTTTCATTCACATCTTAATCCGCCAACTCCGGTTCCCCCACCGCCGTGACTCGTAGACGGGGAGCCTACTTATTCGGTCAATCGTATTCTGGACTCAAGGCGGAGGGGACGTGGATTCCAGTACTTGGTGGACTGGGAGGGTTACGGTCCGGAGGAGAGAAGTTGGGTTCCTGCTAGGGACATGCTGGATCACTCCCTTATCGATGATTACAATCGACAGGTAGGTGGTTCTGGGAACGCCATGAGGGTACTGTCACGGTTGATGAATCCGCTGTCTCATTCTGGTGTCTGTGTGTTTGTGTGGGTGTGTCTGGTTGATTGTTTCGTGTGGGCGTCGCCGCTGATTGTTTGATCAGCGGCAGCTGTGTGCTATTACTATCTGCCTATTTAACGCCTTGTCTTTCGTCTCGTGTTTGTCAGATCGTTGTTTGGAATCCTGGTGTTGTGTCCTGAGCTCTCTCGTGTTTGTTTGTTCCCCGGAGTGGATTATCTTGTCGTTGTTTCTTGTTCCTGTTCTTCGTTGGACTCTCACTTTGGATTGCACTCACAGACTCACGGCACCTTCTCCCCTCACCACTCTCCTGTTGTTTTCTCGTTTGGCTGACCTACTCTGTGTGTGAAGCTCTAATAAAGAGATTAACTGGCAATTGCATCTGTCATTCTTTCCGTGACAGTATTTCAAATAATACTAACACAATTACTTAAAAATAAAAGCAATTAAATGTCCTGAGTATCCAGATTTCCTTTAGATTTAACTTAAGTATTTTTATTTTGATTAATTTATTTTTAACATAAAAAGCTTTTGTGTATAGGACATGTTTTGTCCCTTATCTCAAGAATCAGCAGTGATGGAAATAACGGCATTATAAATAAATGACGTTATTAACAGCGTTACTTTTTTCAGTAACGAGTAATCAAACAAATTACTTTTTCTCCCGTTACAACGCCATTACCGTTACTGACAAAAAAATGCTGCGTTACTATAATTGAGCTCACTGAAGCAATTTTCATCTGAGTAGGCTCTCTCTCAGCCATAGGACCTACAAAATTTTTTCTCTGGTGTGTGTTTGGGTTAGTCATACACAAATATAATTTTAAGCTGATAATAATGTACGATGCTCTGTGTGCATGTCTGTGAAACCAGAATACCCTTTGTGACATGCTGGATCGAAAATATGTAAAATAAGTTTTTTTCTAGTTGATTAGTTGTTGTTCATTTAAGCCATTAGTTGAATAATCACATTTATATTTAATTTCTTAAATACTGGAGAGAATGCACCATAATAATAAGCGTTTACGTAATATAGGCTACATAGCACTTACCATAAAAAAAAAGAAAGAAAAAAAAGTCAAAAGCAATGATTATGAATGTGACAAAAACAGCAAGGAGACATTTTAATTGTTTATTAATAAAGAAATGTTTTCTGAATCAGTGTTGGCTGCAAAGATGAAGTTGACATTGCTGACTCTCATAATCTCTGCATAGGCAACTGAACACGCCTAGAAAAAGAATGCACATTTCATTCGGATTACATAATCAGAGTAGCCTATTTCTTTTCGTTTTAAAGTAGATATTTCAAGCTTTCTATAGATATTTTTCTCATGTCTGTGAGGCAAGCAGCCTATACGCTGAGTTTCGGTTCATTTAGCCTATAAGACGCGCTCCAGTTCACGTGCAAGTGATCGCGTTGGCACCTCCAGGTCATGATTATATTGTCTGCTATATTTGCTTCTTATTTATTAAAAAAACATTGATTAAAATTAAGATACCATTTTTACAAATTGAAATTCACTTTAATGAAAGGCTTTCTACAAAACAAAACTTAATGAAGTGGTCAAAAACATGTCTGACCCACTCCATGTCACCCGATATATTGTGCATGTTATGATGCATCTTACTCATGCTGTTCACTTTTCATAATCAAATAGATGAATTTAAAACATAACATAGGACTATTTAAACATAAATATGAAACTACATTTTCTTTAATGGCTACTAACACGTATAGTACAGTACAGTACAGTACAGAGACATTTCATGTCGTGAGCAAGAGCGGATCATGAGTCACGAGTCGGATCAAGAATAATTTGTTTTTAATAACTTATATTTAATATTAGGGGCATCCAAGTTATTTAAGTAACGCAATAGTTACTTTCCCTGGTAATTAGTTACTTTGGTAATAATGGTAATAATGTGGTTCATGGATTCTCATGTGTGAAATACACCAGTTCTAGTATTTTTCCTGTTACTCATGGGTAAATTGCAATCAAAGACTTTTTAAAATAGAATACTCAAATTTAATCATGAAATTGTGACAGTCCTAATTAAAATAATACAAAAAAACCATGTCATGACCCCTTTAAGTTAAAATAAATGTGGGAAATGTATTATAAAGTAATCAGAAACTCACCACCAGGAAACATGATTAGAGCGTTTTGCAGGAGCAAATTGGATTTCTCCTTTAGTTGTTGGTTCTCCACAGGTGAAATGTCATCTTGTTGGCTCAGGTGATAGTAGGAAAGAGCCACGGAAAAGGAAAAGTTTGGCAGCTGGGACAGATTTCGATGGACCTAAATCAGAAGAAGTAATAAGAAAGTCAATGTGAAAAAGTACCATAGTGTGAAGAGTGTATTATTTAGGCACTGAAGACAACTATTCAGCAAAAAGGATTTTTTGTGGTGTGACAAAGATGCTGAGAAGATATTTCAGTAACTGGTCAGAGATTGCTCAGATATAAACATACAAATAAGTACAGTGGATATAAAAATCTACACACCCTTGTTAAAATGCAGCTTTTTGAGATGTAAAAATGAATCCAAGATAATTAACTTAAGACTTAGAATAGCCTGTTTGCACAAGTGTACACACCCCTAACTAATACTTGGCAGTCATTATTTTAATATGAGTCTATCAATTTGGCAAATCATGATTTGTCCCATTTTTCCCCCCACTTTTTAATACAAAAGAGGTCCAGATTGAAAATATTGTGGAGGGAGCTCCAGTACTCAGTCCTCCTCAAGTAATTTGTTTATATATATATATATATACACACACACAGGTCCTTCTCAAAAAATTAGCATATTGTGAAAAGGTTCTCTAAACGAGCTATTAACCTAATCATCTGAATCAACTAATTAACTCTAAACACCTGCAAAAGATTCCTGAGGCTTTTAAAAACTCCCAGCCTGGTTCATTACTCAAAACCGCAAACATGGGTAAGACTGCTGACCTGACTGCTGTCCAGAAGGCCATCATTGACACCCTCAAGCGAGAGGGTAAGACACAAAGAAATTTCTGAACGAATAGGCTGTTCCCAGAGTGCTGTATCAAGGCACCTCAGTGGGAAGTCTGTGGGAAGGAA
>RJVU01066102.1:100966-122342 GCA_003731715.1 Anabarilius grahami | reverse complement strand
AAAAACATTATTCTTCTTCTTCTGCAGCCATTCCTTTGTGACTTAGATTTGTGTTTTATTATTATACTGACAAATAATTGAACTAAAAGGTTTTGTGCCAAAATGACGATGACCTTTATGGTATGGCACAGTATATACAGTGGTGTGAATAAGTGTTTCCTTACTAATTTTTTTATTTTATTTTTTTTTGCATGTTTGTCACACTTTAATGTTTCAGATCTTTAAACAAATTTAAATATTAATCAAAGATAACACAAGTAAACACAACATGCAGTTTTTAAATGAAGGTTTTTATTATGAATGGAAAACAAAATCCATACCCACATGGCCCTGTGTGAAAAAGTGCTTGCAAAGTGCAGCAGGACAATGATCCAAAATACACCAGCAATTCCACCTCTGAATGGCTGAAGAAAAACAAAATGAAGACTTTGGAGTGGCCTAGTCAAAGTCCTGACCTCAATCCTATTGAGATGCTGTGGCATGACCTTAAAAAGGCAGTTCATGCTTGAAAACCCTCCAATGTGGCTGAATTACAACAATTCTGCAAAGATGAGTGGGCCAAAATTCCTCCACAGCGCTGTAACAGACTCACTGCAAGTTATCGCAAACACTTGATTGCATTTGTTGCTGCTAAGGGTGGCCCAACCAGTTGTTAGGTTTAGGGGGCAAGCACTTTTTCACACAGGGTCATGTGAGTTTGGATTTTGTTTTCCCTTCATAATAAAAACCTTCATTTAAAAACTGCATGTTGTGTTTACTTGTGTTATCTTTGATTAATATTTAAATTTGTTTAAAGATCTGAAACATTAAAGTGTGACAAACATGCACATGCAAAAAAAATAATAATAAAAAAAAATTCAGAAAGGGGGCAAACAGTTTTTCACACCACTGTACATCTGCAATAAGCCGTCTATTAGAAACCTGAACATAAAATAGAATATATTCTGGATTTTTACCCCATTTGTATTTCCACATACTTTTAACATATGGAAATCCATAAAATGAACAATTTCTTATAGAGTTATAAATATGCAAAATATATATGCACTAATATATAGACTGTATTATACTGGTATATATTGTATTATATTATTATTGTATATTATTAATGAATATTGTAAAGGCCTCTTGCTCTTACCCCTGTGGCCATGAAGGCTTTTGAAAGACTTCTGTCTCACCTAAAAACTATATCTGATGGAACCCCTGCATTTATAGTAATATATAGTATATACTAACATCTTACATGAGAGAGGGCTTAATGCCCAGGGCCCGTATGTATAAAGCCGCTCAGAGTAAAATTTTAGTCTTACGTGTGTCAAAATTCTAAGAATGACGTAATTTTACTCTTATTCTTAGACTTAAAGCGGAACTCCGTAAGATTTGCGAAGCTCCCCCTACAGGTTCCTTCAGTGAATCACACTGTCGTAAATACTCCAAGCGCAGCTCTGGACTACAACGACTACAACGCTCACCAGCGCAGTAGTTTTGCAAATACAGTACAAGAAATCTCGATGGAGGTGGGTGATTTTTGAAATTGTCTTATAAAGTCATAATATATACATTGTTTTTGAATTACCGTAAAGCATTTTGTCCCTCTCGCGTGAACGTGAACATGAGGCGAGATTGTGTCGGGTCGGTGCAGCTCAACTTGCAAGTGCTGTTTTCTGGCGTAGATGTGCCAGAGGGGGTTAGTGCACGCCTCAAACACACCACTACAAGTCAATTAACCATCGTAAGGACTTAGAAAACTATTTATGAAGGTAAAAAAAGTTACTTAGTTCTGCTTTAAGAATAAGTATGATTCATAAAGGTTCCTAAGTGTCAAGACTAGGTCTTAGCTCCTAAATTATTTAAGAGAGCTGTAGAGGTGTCTTAACCTAGTTAAGAGTAACAAGATGGCAGCAAAGAAGAGACACGCGCTTTCCAATGAAGATATGTTGTATTGGAGTTATATGATGACATGGAGTTAATAAAATGATATAAACTTGGTCAATTTTTTTTTGTAACTGACCTAATAAGAAATGTAATAAATTTTAATAAATTTAATAAATATTACTTAAACAATAATTAATATGTTTAATGCATTTTAATAGATTTAAAGGTGCTGTATGCGATTTCTCAAATTTGTTTATATTCTGTTTATATTTAAAATCAACCCAAACAAACCCACCCCTCTCTTCATAGCGCCGCCTCCAAAACTCACACTCCAATCCTAACCACCCTGCTCCGAGTCGGTCTCGAACCCTGGCCCTGAACCCTGTCATGCGAGGCGAATGCACTAACAATGACGTTAAACACCTCATTCTCTAGCTGGTGTCGGTGTGAAGTAGTTTACCTGAAAAACTCTCACTATCTAGCCACTGTTACACATGTAATGTGAGTGGATGTCTGTTTATCACAGCTGACGCGCAACAAAATGCTTGACGAAAAATAAAGCGCAGATGATGAACGAACGACAAGGAAGCACAAAAAATTAACGTACAGTACACAAGAGTAAATACAAACAAGAGTTTTTTGTTACTCGCAAACAATTTTGCTTAAACCATCAAAATATGAGGAAAATATTTTTATTTTTATATATTATTTAAATGTTTTTAAAATATGACATTGACTACAACAATCAGTTTTTAATATTTAATTGGTTCTCTCTTGTTTTTGCACGTGTTCATAATTTCTTTGTATGACAGCTTGGCCAAAAATAATTTAAAATAATTTGAAATTTCATTTTATCATCACACATGAAACAATTGACTCCAAGCACAGCTACAGGATATGCTTACATCTTTTAACACATTTTTTTTAAATATTTGAATTAAGGTTGAAGATGTCAGTTTTTGTATGGCTGGACATCACATTTGGCCACTACTCTATGGTAGTTCATTGACTTTCCAACTGACAATCAAACCATGCAGCAAAATAAAGCCACTTTTATGTTGACTGTGGGCTTCCCTGCAGTTGTTGGAGCTGTTGATGAACTCATGACACATCATTGCTCTAACTGTAAATGAGGAGACATATCAATAGAAAAAGATTCCACACCATCAATACTAATTTGTGATCATTTTGCATAATGCAAAGCCATTGCTTGTAAATAAATTTAAATATTAAAACGTTCGTCTTTTTTTTTATTTATGTTTTTTTTTCCCATAATAACATTAAATGATTGGTATTGTGCTACTGTGACTTCACCCTTCCAGGCTCGCTATTGGCTGATTCAGAGGTTGAGGGTGGCCATTTTGAGTTGACATCATTGTAGTCCTTAGTTCACAACACTTAAGTCAGTACTTAAGAATCAGTCTTATACTTTACTAAAAGTTGCTTTTAGCTTCTTTATAAAAGTCTCCTACTCTTAGAAAACTCCTACTCTTTACTAAGAATTTTTTGACACTTAAGTCAAAACTTAAGACTATTCTTAAGAGCATTTCTGAGACGTTTTATACATACTGAGACATTATCTCTCGGCACGCGGCGATGCTATACCACCTTCCGAGTTTTTGATTGAGATGGCTTCATATGTTCTGAAATATAATTATTTTAGTTTTGACAAATATTTTTTTCTTCAGATTAGTGGTACGGCAATGGGTTCGATTTTTGCCCCTAATTATGCCAATTTATTTATGTTTTTTTTTTTTGAGATTTGTTATGTATTTAATTCGGAAAAAATCCTTTTTGTTCATGCATCATCAAATGGTATAGATACATTGATGATATATTCTGTATTTTTTTGGAAGATTATAATGAGGTTCGAGAATTTGTGTCCATTTTAAATAACTTTGTTGATGACTTGGAATTCACCTTGGAAGTTAATGCTTCCAGAGTTCATTTCCTCGATATATGGGTACAAAAAAATGAAGGCAAGTTGATTACAACTTTGTTTACAAAAGAAACGGATCGCAACACTTTGTTGCTCGCGACCAGCTTCCATCCGACATTTTTAAAAAAGGGACTGCCTAAGAGTCACTTTTTTAGACTGAGGAGGATGTGTTATTCTGACTCAGATTTTATAGAAAAAAATCATGAAAAAAATCATTCGAAAGAGGTTATCCTTCTGAATGGATGGACGAAGCATTCGATACATCTTTTCAAAAGACACGTTCTGATCTGTTAAAAAAGATGACAAAAAAAGTAAAAAAAAGCATTCTTTCACTTTTATCACTACTCATTCCTCTAAGTCTCATTTGATTCGAGTAGTTTGGAAAAAAAAATTAGTTTGAAAAAATGTCCTTGAGTTTAGATAGACAGCAATCAGCGGGGAAGTTGGGGAAAATCGACCACGAGAAAATAGCCGAATAAATTTAAAACAAAAGGGAGATTACATTTGTTTAGCAGGATCCAGCACAAAGCTTCCGGGTACTTCCAATGCAGTGTGTTTAACTTTCAGTTGTCGTAGGAGCCCTAAGATCTTCGATTGTCTCTTGGAAGCTTTGTGCTGGATCCTGCTAAACAAATGTGACCAGTCACGGAAAGTAGGGACACAAGTCGGTTCTGGGGCATTTTGAGTCAAAGCTTTCCAACGATGTGTAACACAGGGAAATCTGATAATATTTGGAGAAGTTGAGGCCATTTGAAGGTAGGCACTCAAAAAAGCTCAAAGGGCAGAAAATGACCTCTAATTTTGCAGTTCTCGCCTATTCTCACCTGCTGGGAGTGACAAAAGGGCTCATTAAATCTCATTTAGATAAGCCATACCCCCTGTAAAGCTGCATGGTTGCATAGCAACGACAGACGCAACGGGAAAAATCGGACCGCATATTATTAATAATAAAGGATAATGTGCATTGTAATGTCAGTAATTTATCTTTTTTGACATTAGGACTTTTTGAACAGGATTCTGTGATAACCGTATAGTCCTGGTTTAGACTTCAGTTAGTGGTTAGACCTGGTTTGAGTCAAAGGATTAAAAAAATTAAACTTCAATAAATACTTTTACTTTTGACTTATAACGCACATTTTACGGCTACGGATACTTTATACTTTTACTTACGTAGGAATTTAATCTGATACATTTACTATTACATTAGTAAATCCTTGTTAAGAATATTAAATAGTAACTGACTAAAATTATTAGCATCACATTCAATTCAAGAATAGTAGGCTAAGGTTTACATGAGCTAAGTCATTCACACCAGTCAATTCAAGCGGTTGAAGCGTTATTCAAATTAATAGTAGATGCTAACATTACCATCTAAAAGCCAATTATAGTAATGGGGGTTTTTGGCAAGTGATACGATGCTAACGATTACAAATAAAACGACAGTCCTGAGCTAGCTAATAACAAAAGACACATGAGATAACGTGTAGCCTACGTGTTCATAGAATGAACACAAAACGACAAGCTTTGATGTTTATGCAAACTCACCCAATAAGAAACAGAAAAGATCTCGTTGCCTCCAATGAAATAAGTTGTTCGGGCACACTTTCTCTTTGTCGGGGTCTTCTTTGTGGATGTAACCATCTCTGAAGTTTCCACTACTATGCGTCTGTTTGCATGTCCTGCCACTCTTTTTTTCCGCAGCTAAAGAATCCAGCCGTATGTTGTACTTCAAAACATTTTCGGTGTAACGGCCACGGTTCAGCTCGTCTGCGATATTCTTTGCGGCGTCCATCTTCATTAAATTTTGATATCAGCTAGAGCCGGCCAGAGCGCTGCATACTAAGTAGCCACGCTTCCCTTGGAGGGCGGCGGCAATAACAAAAGAAACAAAAGCCGGCGTATCCGATTCCAGTATGGAAATACACACAGACAATGACACGCCCCTACTGCGAGATAGAATCCCAGAAAAACAAGCCGATTTCAACCTCAAAATGTACGCTTTTAAATAAACCAATACTGCTACCTAAAACACGGAGATGCTTCTTAGTGATCTCAACTAACAGATTCTGCAAAAAAACGAAAATCACCAATTTTGGAAAAAAAACGCTTCTTTCTCAGTTTGCTCAATAGTTGTGCTGCCGACTTGTGTCCCTGGTTTCCGTGACAGGTCACAAATGTAAACGCCAATCTACTCACCTTGAAATTTCATGCATAATCCTGGATAGCAGAGGAAAAGCTAAAATGCATTCACCAAATTATTTCGTAATTCCAGACTGTTAGATCTCTTTTAAAACACGACATGCTGTTCCTAATTAGGACATTTTAATTTTGCAATGCATATTATTCCCCACTGCTGTGCGTTCATATCCAGACTTTTAGATGTCACAAATCGTTACAAATCTACATGATCTATTCACGCTAGATGAAGCCTGTCTTTCTGAATTACATTTCTGGACCGATTTACTCAATGAATGGAACAGAATCTCTTTCTTTTACAATAACACTTTTGAAACCTCCAGCTTTTTCGCCGAAGCTGCTCCATCCATAGGTTTCGGAAGGATGTTTGGGAACAAGTGGTTCACACATAAATGGCCTTTCGAAACCCTTAATCTTGCATCTGATCAAAAATTTACTGTGCTATTCGAAATCTACCCCCTTGTAATCTCATGCTTACTCTGGGGAAATGAAGGGTCTACAAAAAAGATCACAGTTCTGTGCGATAAAAATGTTTCTGTAGAAATAATCAACAAAGGTCATTCAGCTATTCCTTTCATCAATCGTTTAATCAGACGCCTCATCTGGATTAGTATTACAAAGAAATTCATTCTTAAAGCCACTTTTATTCCAGGTCTTTTCAACAATAAAGCTGACGCTCTTTCCCGTTTTAAATTTCAGGAATTTTGCTCCCTGTTCCCAGACACCCTTCCTTTCAAGTGCTCCATGCACTTCTTTTCGGCTAACAATTTTAGACTAAACAGCCTCACCTAATATCTAGCGGAAGCAAAAGATCATGGTCGTATTTTTCTATGTTTTGTGCTGCCTTCACAATTTCCAATAAACTTAAAGTGTTAGCTGCCTTCATGGTCTACTGTGTTAATTCCCGCAAATTACAACCCTCTTCCATCAAAGCTACTTGGGCAGGCATACTTTGGCAGTCAGGGTGCCATTGTCTAGCCCGTAGAGGTCTGTGCGTCTCTCCATGGATATGCCTCCCCAGACCATCACTGTCCCACCACCAAACCGGTCATGCTGAATGATGTTACAGGAGGCATATCGTTCTCCACGGCTTCTCTAGACCCTTTCACGACTGTCACATGTGCTCAGGGTGAACCTCCTCTCATCTGTGAAAAACACAGGGCACCAGTGGTGGACCTGCCAATTCTGGTGTTCAATGGCAAAAGCCAATCGAGCTCCACAGTGCCGGGCAGTGAGCACAGGGCCCACTAGAGGACGTTGGGCCCTTAGACCACCCTCATGAAATCTGATTTCTGATTGTTTCAGAGACATTCACACCAGTGGCCTGCTGGAGGTCATTTTGTAGAGCTTTGGCAATGCTCATCCTGCTCCTCTTTGCACAAAGGAGCAGATACCGGTCCTGTTGATGGGTTAAGGACCTTCTACGGCCCTGTCCAGCTCTCCTAGAGTAACTGCCTGTCTCCTGGAATCTCCTCCATGCTCTTGAGACTGTGCTAGGAGACAGAGCAAACCTTCTGGCAATGGCACGTGTTGATGTGCCATCCTGGAGGAGATGAACAGCCTGTGCAACCTCTGTAGGGTCCAGATATCGCCTCATGCTACCAGTAGTGACACTGACCCTAGCCAAATTCAAAACTATTGAAAAACAGTCAGAAAAGATGAGTTGGGAAAAAAATGTCAGTGGCCTCCACCTGTAAAACCATTCTTGTTTTGGGGGTCATCTCATTGTTGCCCATCTAGTGCACCTGTTGTTAAATTTCATTAACACCAAAAAAAGCAGGTGAAACTTAATTAACAACCCCCTCTGCTACTTAACTGACCAGATCAATATCCCAGGAATTTAACTCCCAACCTTTTTTTTTGGGGTCCCCCCTACGTACATATAAGACAATCTTGAACCTGCAATGCATTAAAGCTGCATTCTTCTTACTTGCTGCTGTCTTCTTACTAGATCACAAACGTGCAATCCCGCCATCTATTTTATCGTGCATCTTGCGGCTTTACGGTTCACTGACGTAAAGAAGTGAGTTGATAATTCAAGTTCGACATGACACCAGTCGTCATATTATCCATGATGGAGCAAGACATGGCGGAAGAATCGGAGGATGGAGAAACTAATAACCCGTGGCCTTATTTGTCCAAGTTCATGTCTCTCAAGGAAACGACAAGTAAAGGTTACACTTTTATATGCAATCTCTGCAAACCAAAGATTGAAATGCTTTCTTCGGCGAAGACCTCAAGCACAAATTTAAGGACGCACATACAGGTGAGTAATAGCCATTTAAAATGTATTAATTAAACTGCTTGATTGCTCTCTATATCAAATGTCTATTTCTGAAATAAATTACAATGACCCACCAGTCTAGTCTAGGTCTAATATGTCCCGCCAGTTTCGTAATAAAGCTAAAAGACCACTAAAATTTGTGCCATTGTTTTGGCAAATCATCTCAGTCGAGCAGAAAATTAAATAGCGATACAGTTTAGTGCGTTTATCACACAACAAAGGCTATGATTTAATTCAATTGGTAAATAGATTTGTTACTGATTTCAGAGTGAGCCGAACAGGCAGCTCATGATTCACGTCTTCTTTCACTCCATCACTGCACGTGCTGCGAATTTAACATGCATTTTTTTAAAGGTGCCCTAGAATCAAAAATTGAATTTACCTTGACATAGTTGAATAACAAGAGTTCAGTACATGGAAAAGACATAACTTGAGTTTCAAACTCCATTGCTTCCTCCTTCTTATGTAAATCTCATTTGTTTAAAGGCCAGAACACACCAAGCCGACACCGACGAACTAGTGGCAACGAAAGCAGACTGCGGGGTTGGCTCACGTCGGCAGCGTCTGTGTCCAAAGTTGCCCTGACACACCAAACCGACGCTAAACAGCCGACGGCTAAGCAGCACGTCAGTTCTGCGCCTGCGTGAGATGAAATGCCTTTCCGAAACAGCAGGCGGCAGTAGCTGAACAGCCAATCAGAATGATCCGATGGCCCGATGGCCCGACGGACCGACGAGCTCCAACACCGATTTAACATGTTGAATCGGCTGAAAAAAGGCCGACGGTGCGGAACACACTGAGTCGGCCGACGAAGAAAAACTGCCCGACGGCCGACCGTCGGCTTGGTGTGTTCCTGCCTTAAAAGACCTCTGAAAAACGAATCTCAACATAACACCGACTGTTACGTAACAGTTGGGATCATTAATATGTACGCCCCCAATATTTGTATATGCCAGCCCATGATCAAGGCATTAGACAAGGGCAGGCAGTATTAACGTCTGGATCTGTGCACAGCTGAATCATCAGACTAGGTAAGCAATCAAGGACAATAGCGAAAAATGGCAGATGGAGCAATAATAACTGACATGATCCATGACAACATTATATTTTTAGTGATATTTGTAAATTGTCTTTCTAAATGTTTTGTTAGCATGTTGCTAATGTACTGTTAAATGTGGTTAAAGTTACCATCTTTTCTTACTGTATTCATGGAGATAAGAGAGCCTTCGCTATTTTCATTTTTTAACTCTTGCAGTCTGTATAATTCATAGACAACTTCATTCTTTATAAATCTTTCCAACAGTGTGTAATGTTAGCTTTAGCCACGGAGCACAGCCTCAAACTCATTCAGAATCAAATGTAAACATCCTAAATACTATACTCACATGATCCGATGTATGCATGCAGCATGCATGACGAACATCTTGTAAAGATCCATTTGAGGGTTATATTAGCTGTGTGAACTTTGTTAATGTTGTTTAAGGCAGTCGCGAGCTCGGGGGGGCAGGGAGCGTGAGATTTAAAGGGGCCGCAGCCTATATCGGTGCATGGTTAATGATGCCCCAAAATAGGCAGTTAAAAAAATTTATTAAAAAAAATCTATGGGGTATTTTGAGCTGAAACTTCACAGACACATTCAGGGGACACCTTAGACTTATATTACATCTTGTGAAAGAACGGTCTAGGGCACCTTTAATGCCCGTTATGCTTTTTCACACCCGTATTAGCATTTGTGTGGGCAGATAATTACAGCACTTCACACTATTTGTTATATAAAAGCGCTTTTAATCTGTTGTCATAGAAATGTAAAGCTCTCAATGCAGTTTTTTGCCAAAATAAAATCTCGTGAGTAATCCTTTCAAGTAAAGAAATTAAGACAAGTATTGTAATTTACTACTTTAGTGTAAAGTGAAAATTAATACACTCTGAAACATTCCTTTATTATGTAGTGTAGCTGTATTATAGCAGGCTTATATATGCCTGTCTTGCATAATAATTTTAATAATTTATCATTATTATACAAAGTTGGGATAATGTATTAGTCATTTAAAATGTTTTTTTTTCTTTCTAATTTGTGTCCTTCATCCTATGCCTATTTAGAGACTGCATCCATCTAAATTGAATGAGTTGCAGAGAATGCAGCAGCAATTCAATAAGAAAACAACACCCTCTATACAAGAAAAGACTTCCACAAGCTCATCAAGTCCATTTCACTATTTTTACGAGGGATGTGGCAACAGTGTCCCAGGCAAAATTCAACAATCTGGTTCTGAATTTTGTTATTCAGGGGCTTCATCCCCTCAGTATTGTTGAAAGGGCAGAATTTAAAGAATTATTCAAGCAAGTACTGCCTTCAAGGCATGTGATGTCTAGAAAAACATTAGTCAGAATGCTAGATGATCAATACAATTCCATGAAGACAGATACAGTGGGTACGGAAAGTATTCAGACCCCCTTAAATTTCTCACTCTTTGTTATATTGCAGCCATTTGCTAAAATCATTTAAGTTCATTTTTTTTCCTCATTAATGTGTACACAGCACCCCATATTGACAGAAAGACACAGAATTGTTGACATTTTTGCAGATTAAAAAAGAAAAACTGAAATATCACATGGTCCTAAGTATTCAGACCCTTTGTTGTGACACTCGTATATTTAACTCAGGTGCTGTCCATTTCGTCTGATCATCCTTGAGATGGTTCTACACCTTCATTTGAGTCCAGCTGTGTTTGATTATACTGATTGGACTTGATTAGGAAAGCCACACACCTGTCTATATAAGACCTTACAGCTCACAGTGCATGTCAGAGCAAATGAGAATCATGAGGTCAAAGGAACTGCCTGAAGAGCTCAGAGACACAATTGTGGCAAGGCACAGATCTGGCCAAGGTTACAAAAAAAATTTCTGCTGCAAGAAATTTCCTAAGAGCACAGTGGCCCCCATAATCCTTAAATGGAAGACGTTTGGGACGACCAGAACCCTTCCTAGAGCTGGCTGTCCGGCCAAACTGAGCTATCGGGGAAGAAGAGCCTTGGTGAGAGAGGTAAAGAAGAACCCAAAGATCACTGTGGCTGAGCTCCAGAGATGCAGTCGGGAGATGGGAGAAAGTTGAAGAAAGTCAACCATCACTGCAGCCTTCCACCAGTCAGGGCTTTATGGCAGAGTGGCCCGATGGAAACCTCTCCTCAGGGCAAGACACATGAAAGCCCGCATGGAGTTTGCTAAAAAACACCTGAAGGACTCCAAGATGGTGAGAAATAAGATTCTCTGGTCTGATGAGACCAAGATAGAACTTTTTGGCCTTAATTCTAAGTGGTATGTGTGGAGAAAGCCAGGCACTGCTCATCACCTGTCCAATACAGTCCCAGCAGTGAAGCATGGTGGTGGCAGCATCATGCTGTGGGGGTGTTTTTCAGCTGCAGGGACAGGACGACTAGTTGCAATCGAGGGAAAGATGAATGCGGCCAAGTACAGGGATATCCTGGATGAAAACCTTCTCCAGAGTGCTCAGGACCTCAGACTGGGCCGAAGGTTTACCTTCCAACAAGACAATGACCCTAAGCACACAGCTAAAATAACGAAGGAGTGGCTTCACAACAACTCTGTGACTGTTCTTGAATGGCCCAGCCAGAGCCCTGACTTAAACCCAATTGAGCATCTCTGGAGAGACCTAAAAATGGCTGTCCACCAACGTTTACTGTCCAACCTTACAGAACTGGAGAGGATCTGCAAGGAGGAATGGCACAGGATCCCCAAATCCAGGTGTGAAAAACTTGTTGCATCTTTCCCAAAAAGACACATGGCTGTATTAGATCAAAAGGGTGCTTCTACTAAATTCTGAGCAAAGGGTCTGAATACTTAGGACCATGTGATATTTCAGTTTTTCTTTTTTAATAAATCTGCAAAAATGTCAACAATTCTGTGTTTTTCTGTCAATATGGGGGGCTGTGTGTACATTAATGAGGAAAAAAAATTAACTTAAATGATTTTAGCAAATGGCTGCAATATAACAGTGAAAAATTTAAGGGGGTCTGAATACTTTCCGTACTTCACTATGTGTAAAGTTCTGTCTGAATAGGAATTTGTAGCAACAACCATTGATGCATGGTCTACAAATCACAAGAGCTATCTGGGAGTCACTGTCCATTGGATAGATTCAGACACACTTAGTATCTCATCAGGGGCTTTAGCTTGCCGAAGGATCAAGGGAAGGCACACTTATGACACTCTGGCAGAGATTCTTGAAAGTGTCCACATGGATTTCAGCATTCAAAAAGTTGTGTTAACCACTACAGACAATGGTTCCAATTTTGTAAAAGCTTTTAGTGTGTTCGCAGCTGAAGAAATTACTGAAGACGATGAAGAAAATGATGAAGAGGCAGATGTTGAGTTCACTGATGTTGCAACATTTCTAAAAGAGACTGAAAAGAATGACTACCACTTGCCAGCCCATCAACGCTGTGCCTGCCATTCTCTCCACTTGGTTGGAACCAAAGCTGCAGAGGCAGCAGTGGAAGACTCTTCATTTAAAAAGATTTCAAGGGCAGCTTTCGCCAAATGTCAAAGCCTTTGGAATAAGCAGAGTAGAAGCACCCAAGCTTCTGACACCATTAAAGACAGACTTGGATGCATGCTGGTTGTGCCTAATGTAACTGGGTGGAATTCTACATATAATGCAATGGATCGTTTGAAAACTTGCATTGAAGAGAAACCTCAAGAGCTCCATGATGTTTGTGAGAAAGTGGACATTCCACAACTGAAGCCATCAGAGATGACATTCATCAAAGAATATGTCATGGTGAGTTGGAACTGGCTAAGATGTATTGAATCAATCATTTTATTAATATTATTATTTTTAGTGTTTCATAGAATCTCATATTTTTGTAATAAAAAAATCCAATAAATATAAAAAAATGTTTCTTTAAAATGAAGTAACTATTAATAACTTTTTAGAATATACTAATCAACATGATTTTTGCATCCTGTGATTTTCATCATGTATTTTTGCACTTATGCATATTGCCATGTTTTGTTACGTGTAATTTCACAGGTCATGGCACTAGGCCCTAGATGTTCTTCAGTCAGACAAAATGGCATACCTTGGAGTCTTGGTCCCCACAATTAACATTCTTGTTGAGAAGTTGCAGTCACTCAAGCAAGAAAACCTCCAGTATTGTGGGCCATTAGTTGATGCCATCATCAGTGGTGTAAAGAGAAGGTTCAGTTACCTTTCCGGTAAAAAATATCTCATGGCAACCGCTTCACATCCTATGTTTCGCATGTCTTACATACCAACTGAGCAAAAAGATGACATCATCTTAAGACTAAAACAGGAGCTTTCAGCAGCACACAGTCCCCATGTTGCAGAGACAATTGTTTCAAGCATCTCCAAAAAGCAGGAGCATGTTTTGGATGAAGTGGACCATTTTCTACAGTCTACCAGCAGCCTCACTGATAGTGCTTTCCAGCAACTACCAAAAATGAAGAGTCTTCATTAAGTGCAGTACTGGTGTCCCTGCCAGTGCCGCATGTGAGCGGTTGTTTAGTGTTGGAAAATACATTTTCCTGCCAAAACGCAACCGTCTTTCTGACAGTCATTTTGAGAAACTTCTCGTGTCGAATTAACAGGCACTTCTGTTACAGTTATCAGAGTGCAAATTGAGTTGCCTACATTTTGTTCTTGCCTGCTCTTATTAGAAAGACACTGCACCTCAATCCTGGACTGATGGTGTGAAACCTTGAGTCCCCCTTGAAACCCTGATCCCTCAGGTGATCAGGCGAATCAGGGAACACAACCACACGGTTCCTCCTGGTGGGTCCGCTCTGGAGGAACCAATATTGGCTCTCGGAGCTATCTTAGCTGCTAATAGCAGCCCCGTGGCCCATTCCCCTGAGACGGGACCTCCTCTCTCAGGCGAACAGGACGATCTGGCACCCCCAGCCAGAGCTGTGGGCCCTACACTTATGGCCTTTCGATGGGAGCCTGCAGACCTCCCAGAGAACGTCTTAAACCCAATTTCACAGGCTAGAGCCCCATCTACAAGATGCTTCTATGATCTTAAGTGGTCTGTTTTCTCCGCCTGGTGCACAGCCCACAGTGAGAACCGTTCCTCCTGCGACAGATCTTCGATATTGTCTTACCTTCAGGAGTTACTGGATAAGGGTCGTACCCCCTCCACCCTCAAGGTCTATGTGGCAGCTATAGCAGCTTTTCATGCTCCTATAGCCGGACAGTCACTTTTTAAAGGGATCTAGAAGGCTAAACCCTCCTCACCCCTTTACTGTCCCTACGTGGGACTTGTCTATAGTTTTGAGGGCCCTTAGGAGCCCCCTTTTGAGCCGTTACAGACTGCCAACATCCGACCCGACGCTTAAAGCCACTCTGCTATTAGCTTCAGCATCGGTCAAGCGAGTAGGAGACCAACAGGCTCTCTCTGTGAAGCCCTACCTGCCTTGAGTTTGGGCCCATGCCCAGGCATGGTTATGTACCCCAAATGCTCTATATTCCATTAAGAGCACAGGTTATCACAGACTATCCCAATGGATAGTTGACGCGATTGCAATAGCATACTCCTCTTTGGACCTGAAATGCCCCACTGGAGTAAGAGCACACTCCACAAGAGGCATGGCCTCATCCTGGGCATGGTCCAGTGGTGTGTCCATTGCAGAAATCTGTGCGGCGGTTGGCTAGGCCTCGCAGTCCACTTTTGCCAGGTTTTACAACCTGAAAGTCTGTACTAAGTTTTAGAACAATTATTCAGGGCCGGGCTTGAACTCTACGTGAGTTAACCCGCTTTGCCTTCTATAGGGCCCCGACTTAGGTCTGAGTCCCTGTTTATGGCTTTGCCCTTCTGTACTTGGTCCCTATCAGCCCCTAGGTGCTTAGGACTAGTTACTTAGTTGTTCCTCTATCATAGCACGGCGTGATTGTACTGGTTCCTCATCACGTCTAACGTTGCAGTACGATTGAAGTATCGAAAGGGAACTTACACGGTTAGTAACGTAACCTTGGTTCCCTGAGATACGGGAACAAGTACTGCATTGCTAGTCATGCTATGCCGCTGCACGACTCTGGTTGTCACTTCAGTCGAATAAACCTGAAATCCTATGGCAGAATGCCTGCTTATATAGCCAGATGACCCCACCCATTTTGGCGGGCTCTGGCGGGCTGCTTCGCCATAGGCTCGGGCAGCTCCGCTGCACCGTCATTGGTTCGTTTTACTCCAACTGCACAAACCAATGGCCATACAGTTTCACTGCGTTATAAAAAAAGGCTTCAGTTATCAGAGAAAAAGGAAGTTTTCCCCATCGCGTCTAGCGACACAGTACTCGTTCCCGTATCTCAGGGAACCGAGGTTAGGTTAGTAACAGAGTACGTTATTGCTCGTGCTGCTGGCAACAAAACGGATCAGCTCGGAACTGGAAAGACCTGAGACTGACCGGCTGGTCACTGATTATTGCCGATCATGTGGAAAATTGTCCGATTCCGATCCCTGGCTGGTCGATCGGTGCATCTTTAAGTATTACAAAACAATGACTCAAATATAATACAAGTCCAGTTCAATTCAACCAGTTCAACACATCCTTTTTTTTCAGTTCAACAGTTGCAGTTCCCACAAATGAACATTGCAAACAGGATTGAATTACTGAAAATGCAGTTCACAAACAGTGAAGTCCTAACGAAGCACAATCTCTATGTGCACATTAAATCTATGAAGATTGTTTCTCTGACTATGAAAATCCACTGGAGTGTGAAGAAATTATCCTCAGCATCAGCAACGAGCAGGCTATGGCTATGCGTTGAAATTGGCCTTGTGCAGACTCACACATTTGGGCTAAGGCCTACAGCATTTACGGCGTCATTTGTCAAAACACTGCATTTGTGTAAACCTTACCATCCAAGGCAAAAGATAAAATGTTGGGGCACCACTTGTAATATCTTACATTGGTAATATGGGGATAGCTCGCCAACGTGAGTTGCAGCAGAATAAAGCAGTAGAAACTCAGGATATTAGCATTTCACAGTTATATTCACCACTTAACCAGAAAAAAAAAAAACTCTCCTACAAACTGTCTTTTACAAGCTTTCTGCTGTAAACAGTGTTACTTAAATTCTTTACATTCTTTATTCTTACTGTTCTTTAATCTATTTATACATTTTATCTTTTATACTTTGATTTTATTTTTTATTATTTATTTATTTATCTTTCACAAATAAATGGGTTTTGTCCCACTACTGTGGGACATTGCATTATATTGCATTATATTTCACATATAATATTTAACATATTTAATTCATACTAAAACAGCTTGATGGTGCTATTTTAGTATAACAAAAAAACTTTCTGCCTGCCTTTCTGGGAAGAATACACAAAATAAGAAAAGTTAGTTTTCACAATCAAAGATGATTGGAAGTATAAGATGCAGCAGATAATGTTTACTTGGTAGTTTTCATGTTTACATTTCACATTCTATAGGAAAAATGTAAAGAGCTATTTTTGGTCCTGACATGTACCTGTTGCCCTCTTTTTTGTACTTTAGGATGAGGAGATGCCAATACATGTTTGCTATTATTGTAAAGACTGGTGCTTAAGTGAGGGGATGCTTATGGCCAAGGGTTTGTGGAATACAGGAAGGCAAATGAGGAACACAATGGAAGAAAAATTAATAATGAAAGGTGTATATATAAGGGCATCTCACATCAGAAAGATATGTGAGAAGTTTAAAGGATGGATAAAGATACGTACAGAATATTACATACAAAACAATTGTTCACATTAACTCTTTCCCTGCCAGTGACAGAATTTTCTATCATTTATGAGACAACACTTTGTCACAAAAGCGCAATAGCATATGTAAACAGATGCAAATGTAAAATAACGTGATCATCAAACATTAAACAGCATATAAATCACAACTGCCTAACGTTACCGAATGAAATGTCAACCCAGGAAGTGATATTCATAGTTTTCAGTCACGTGACTGTCACGGAGACCTGGCGGGCAAAACAGCCATGTAACTGCAGCACAAGCCTGTCAATTTTAAAAACAAAAACATGTCAACAAGATGCAAGTTTTGGGTACTTGTGATCCATATACAGCACCTGCAGTGATTTCAATCACTAAAAACAGTGCCAGGTTAAAAATTGATTTTTAAAAAAAGTTAACGTGAAAAACACTAGGATGGGTTGTATCAATAAGGATTAAATTAAGCAAAGTTTAACACTAATCAAGGATTTGTTGATCTGGGTGGGTTTTATTTTAAATTGATTTTAAACACAGATTAACTACGCAGAAAGACCGTTAGAATTAAAGGGCTGATCAAGCAGCATAGGCGGAGGGTGAACCGACGCCAGGCTAAAGAATCCTTGCTGCAACCCACCCTTAAAGCGCCTTAATGTACTAAAACAGTGATATTAAAAGATCAAATTCAGTTTAACCCTTTTTGATGATACATACTATACAGGCGAGCAGATGAGCCCAGAATATGAACGCAACACGTTTTCTTTATAATGGTTTTCGATGGAAAAAATGCTTAACAAAAAAACCTTGTGTTGCATTAATATTCTGTGTTCATTTGTTTGCCTGTACAAAGTATGCATAATCAATAAGGTGTATATTGAATTTGGTCTATTAATATCACTGTCTTACTACATTAGATCTTACTACAAACCTGGTAAAAATGACTGGTTGGCAATGGAGGAAAGCATTGTTGTGCCCGCCAGGGGGGCGTTCCCCTCATGGCGTGACGTCATGTGAAAACTATCAATAGGACTGTGCAAGCTTTGTGGGTGTTTACAGAGGCGATCTACTCCAACAATGTTTTGATCATTGTTCTGACATATTGCCATTACAGACATTTAAAAAAATTACCCCCCAGACCAGTGGTTTTCAACCTGTGGGCCACGGCCCACTAGGGGTCCTCAGTGATCATCCAGGTGGACCACGAGATAATTTTAATAAAATTAATTTAAATATATTAATATAATTCATTAATTTAATTATTAATACGTTATATTAAAAAAGCTAAATTAAATTAATTTAAAAATACATTTAAAACAAGGCACCACCTCTCTCGTACGTATTCTGTGATTGATTCGGTTCAGCCCAGGCCGCTTCTCATTGTGCTGCTGTGAAATACAGACTGAATGGTGGCTCAAAATGCAAACTCTCTCAGTTGGAAAAAGAACAAGCGTGTTTTGGAGAAGTTTGTGAGGATCAGTGGTGTTATATATGTATAATCATTTTGAATTGATCCGCATAGTATTTAAATTCAGTCCTTTGGTATCTCCCCATGGTCTTGTTTGGTATGGCAGGTTGACTTGTGCTTATTTGTTTAAGTTACTGTATTACTGAGCAGAGTAAGAACTTTTAAGTTGTAAAGAATATCTGCAAAGTATGTTTGCAAAAAATAACTCTAGGTTTAAGGTTTAAATCTATCTTGAGTTTCTTCTTTAAAGAAATAACATGGGGTTGAAAAGTAATAACACTACAATACAAATGTATTTGTGAAGTAAAAAAAAAAGAGGGGGGCCTTGGCATAAAAAAGGTTGGGAACCACCATTGTGCATATTCATACTGCCAATCAACTTGCCCAGCAGGGGAGTTGAAATGCATTTTATAAGCATCTCGAAGGTTCTATGCCTCAGTGGATGCCCCATTTCCTTGTTCGTTCAAGATTTAATCAACGATGGAGCCACCAGGTTAAGCAAACTTTCAAATTGATTAACAGATATCCTGAAGTACTGATGAAAATGGTCATGATACAACTTCAACTCCTGTATCAATCTATGGAATCCCGTGTGCTTTTCTCTTTTCTCAAGAATAGGCTGTACCCAATAACTCAGTCTCTTTTTTTTTTACCTTTCCTTATTTAATAAAACAACAAACTTGTCCTCGCTGCTGCTGCTGGTAGAGAAATCCATTTTCTTTCTTTCTTTCTTTCTCTTTCTTTCTTTCTTTCTTTCTTTCTTTCTTTCTTTCTTTCTTTCTTTCTGTGCTTCTCGTTTGTGTGCCTTGTGGTGCTATGCGGCAACATTTCAGTCATTCTTCTTCTCAGTGGTCAAAGACAATAGGCCTGAATAGTGGGCTGTGGCACCTAGTGTGCTGGCGTAAAATGCATTTATGGTCAGCGCCACCTATCATGCAGACGGGAATTAACCGTAATTTAATGAATTAACTAAATTTAGTGAATTAGCCGTGAATTAGCCGAAAGGTAATCAATCGTTTCGCATTCTGTGTGAAAGCACCGTTTGTCTGCAATTCGCTTCACTTTATCACATCACACTCAGTGTGAAAGGGCCTTTACATTACGCACATTGCAGTTTATTCCTCCAGCCACATCTGCAGTCCTCATGCCTCACTGCAGCAACCTATGGCTGGACCCTGGGCATCTTTTTTGATCAGCAGAGTCAGTAGACTGTGGATATCTTTTAGTGTGTGCTGCGCACTTGTTAAAATAAAGATAACTGTTTGAACTGTCGCCAAACTGACTTCTTTGTCATTGAGACTGAAGTGTTTTGAGTGGATTTGACATTAAACACCAGACTGGCCATTGCTTTCAACAGTCATTCCTGTTATTGGCTACAAAACTCAATGCTGCAAAAACAAAAAGCAGTCGTCTTTGAGCAAGTACAGAATTAAGTAACCTATTAAGTTACTACTGGTACTGCAAAAAGAACAGCACCCCCAACCAATTTTTAAAAACTCATCAGATCTACACAAATCTCACAAATTACCTATTCTAAATTCAAAACAGTGAATTTTGCAGAAAGTGACAAGTCTGAATCCCTGACTTGACTTAAGGTTGAGTTCTTTACCTCCCATTCTTCATAGAGACGGATGAGGGTGGTGTACTCGCGACAGCGCAGGCACAGGAAGTCAAAGAGCAGCAGCATGCAGAGAGGGTCATTTTCTGGATCTAGACTGGAAGCATAATTAACAAAACTTAAAATAATAATAAAAAAAAAACATCTAAACATCTAACACACTAAAACATCTGGCTGGCTGACTGTGGTGGTACCATGGTACAGCGATGGCGTCAGATGGTATAACCACAGTCTCACTGTCCCAACAAACACAAATAGCACCATTTCAGTCATTCTAGTTGGCTGTTTTCATTTTTGAATGTTGGGAAACAGCTGTCATTTTAATACACATCCATATTTATTGGGCAGTGTGAACTAGCCTTTATATGCCATCTAAGGTACTTCAAAAATATCTTGGAATTACTATTACTAAGAATAAGGTGTGTATAAAGAAAGACTATGAGATTGTGCTTGATAATTATAATACATTATACGCTATTTATAATAGTTACGTAGCACACTCTACTATACGATATTGATTTTTTATATCACACAATTCAAAGATAGCAAAAACATGCATAACAACTGCTGAAATTAAATGTATATTTATTTTACAAAATATTTACTGTATTAGAAATAAGTAATTTAAAAAAGTAAATATAATTAAAACTTTGAACTTGATAAAAAATTAATTTAAAATAAACAGATTTATACTTTAGTTGGCAACTTAACATCTGTACAGTTTAACAGTTGTATTGTGTTAGGAGCTACACATTGGATGGATTTTGTACTATAAATGCTATAAGATAATCATATTATTCTAATATGGTCTGATACCTCAGAATCAGTTTGCAGTACTCTAGGGCTGTGCGGGGACAACCTCTCTTCTCCAGAAATATTACATGTTTGAACAGCACCAAATAAAAAGCCCTGCAGACAGAGAAAAGAGAAAGATTTTGTCAAAAGTTATGCTTTCTTTTCATGGTGCTCTAAGGTTCTTTAAAGAAAACCATAATACACCATGGCATTCCAAAAAACAATATGATAAATGGTAACACCATCAAGCAGATTTTCAATTACATTTTTCCACACACAGCCTTTGGTCTCACCTGTTCTCTGGTCTACGATAGTCCAGTCGACACATGCCTGACGTCAGGCTGAACACAGGGTGGAATGAACACTCAAAACTATATAAAGCCCTTTCTGCAGAGATGAACAAAACAAATGCTTTATATATCTGTGCATTTTAAAAACATTATCATACATCTCTAGCAA
>RJVU01066102.1:5534-95272 GCA_003731715.1 Anabarilius grahami | reverse complement strand
ATTTGGAGTTTCTGTTGATTGGTTAATCTGAAAATCATCAAGGAATCTGGCCAATGACAACTGTGCGCGCCTCAAGTTTGAATATACATCCGTTTGGTTGGAGTGTGTGTCGCTGCTCGGCTTCTAATCTGGAGTACTGCTTCGGTCGGTGCACTAGTAATGGCTTTTACATGGATTATTACATGGATTTTTTTACATCTGACTGAAAATTTTTTATTTTGAGCAAACATGGGTTGTGGGATGTCGATTGAGAACGAAAAAACGCGAATACGAACACAAGACAAGGGCTGGGTGCTATGAAGATGTGATTATATTAAGTGGCTCATTTTTGCTAGAATTTTTATATCGTGGAATGTAAATATATCTGTGTAGCACAGTACCGCTTAAAGTTAATGACATTTTGATAAAAATAAATGCCTGAATGAGGAATAAGGAGTGGGACATGCGTGATGTTTAAATAAGTGCAATATAAGCTGCCTCTCTGACACAGCATCGATCATGAATTCAATTGGCCTTTGCAGCTTATAGAGCCTGAATGGTAAAATACATACAATTTCTCATATTGTGAAATAATGTGGTCATATCGCCCACCCCTAGTGTCTGACAGTTCAAACTTATAAGTAGTAAAGGAACTTTGGATTTTGGGATGAGTAATCTGAAAACAGTCATGTACACTCATTCGATAGAGACGACATGAAAACCACCATCATCTCGGAATCTAAATGGTGCAAACCACGATTTTGGATCTACTGTGAAGTCTTTATATGGAGCTAGTGAGTAAATAGTGGCAAACCCATGTCTCTGTCAGTAAGTTAATAATAAATATTGAATTATTAAACAAATTAAAATCAATTTGTGTGTTTGCAAATTATCCAGAAGTTTTGGGAATGAAAATCATCTGCCACATGATCTTCAGAGAAAGTGAGAATTCATGACATATTTACATTAATACTGTAAATGATACTGTGCCCTTATGTGTGACATCACTCAATGGCTGGCTGTCTAAGTGGTGTCCGCAGAATAATATAGGTTTCATAGACAATTGGAAAAGTTTTTGGGGCAGACCTGACCTGTTGAAATTCATCCCTCTCGGGATGGTGCTGCTCTTCGCTGCTCTTCTCTCTAGTAATATGGCACATTGTCTTAGAACTAAAACATGACAAACTNTTTTTCCACCCCTGGGAGTCAGCCGACATTGGCTTAATGTAGCACCATCTTGTATATGTTACATATTACCACGCTTGCTTGTACAGCTTATTTTTAACCACTTATCTTTTTTCTGTGCTTCTAATATGTAAAGCTGCTTTGAAACAATTACCAATTGTAAAAAGCGCTATATAAATAAATTTGACTTGACTTGACTTGACAGTGTAAGGAAATGCACCAAAACTTCAAAAATCTGCACCAAGGCACCACTCTGGTTCAAACCTACATTCTTGAGTTTAAAAGGATAGTTCACCCTCATGTCGTTCCACACCCGTAAAACCTTCGTTCATCTTTGGAACACAAATTAAGATATTTTTGATGAAATCCGAGGGTATCTCATCCACACATAGGCAGCAACGTCATTGCACCTTTTGACATCCAGAAAGGGAGTTAAAAACATGGTTAAAATAGTCATGACTACAGTTGTTCAACCTTAATGTTATGAAGCAATGTGAATACTTTTGTGCGCAAAAACCAAACAAAAATAACGACTTAATTCAACAATTTGAACCATTGTCATATGTAGTGAACTCAGTGCAGGCTTCCTTGTTAACATCCAAATTCCAGCCAACACTGAGTTGGGGTTCGGACGTAAACAAGGAAGCCTGCCCTGAGTTCGCTATGTATGACAACAGTTCAAATTGTTGAATAAATTCATTATTCTTTTGTTTTTGTGCACAAAAAGTATTCTCGTCGCTTCGTAACATTAAGGTTGAACCACTGCAGTCACAATGACTACTTTAACCATTTTCATCTACCTTTCTGGACGTCAAAAGGTGCAACGACGTTGCTGCCTATGTGTGGATCAGATACCCTCGGATTTCATCAAAAATATCTTAATTTGTGTTCCGAAAGTGAACGAAGGTCTTATAGGTTTGGAACGAGGGTGAGTAATTAATAACAGAAATTTCATTTTTTGGGTGAACTAACGCTTTAACAGATTGAACAGATTGAATTTAGGCTTTTATTCACATATAAACATTCATCAACTCACACACAAGTTGTGGTAAACAGAAGCTCAAGCATGATCGCTAGCAGTTTCGGTTGAGCATCTGTTTGTTCGCTGATCAGTGTTTATAAGTGAGTAAAGGCCTGAATTAAAGGGTTAGTTCACCCAAAAATGAAAATTCTGTCATTAATTACTCACCCTCATTTCGTTCCACACCCGTAAGACCTTCGTTCATCTTCAAAACACAAATGAAGATCTTTTTGATGAAATCCGAGAGCTTTCTTAACCATCCATAGGCAGCAACAGAATTGCAACTTTCAAGGTCCAGAAAGGAACTAAAGACATCATTAAAATAGCCAACGTGATGACAGTGGTTCAAACCTTGATGTTATGAAGCGACAAGAATACTTTTTGTGCGCAAAAAATGAACAAACGTAATGACTTTTTTCAACATTCTCTTCTCTTCTATGCTTACTCACTATTGGCCGTCTCCAGCATCACATGCATGTGTCGTGAAGCTCACGTGAACAGAGTCGGCCAATACTGAGCCAGCGTTCTGATGTAGTGCTGCGTGTGTTTACTACGTCAAATAGCGTAGTGAAATGATGTGGAAGAGAAGAGATGGTTGAATAAGGTCTTTATTTTTGTTTGTTTTTGCACATAAAAAGTATTCTCGTCACTTCATAATATTAAGGTTGAACCTCTGTAGTCACGTTGACTATTTTAAGGATGTCTTTAGTTCCTTTCTGGGCCCTGAAAGTGGTGGTTGTGTTGCTGTCTATGGAAGGATCAGAAATCTATCTGATTTCATCAGAAATATCTTGTGTTCCGAAGATGACCAAAGGTCTTACAGGTTTGGAACGGGATGAGGGTGAGTAATTAATGACAGAACTTTCTTTTTTGGGTGAAATAATCCTTTAAATCTGTTCATCATTTAAAGCGATCGAGTCTCTTCAGAAAATTTTAACTAAAACACAATTCATATGGATGAGTTTTACAATCTCTTTATGAACTTGAGCATCAAAGTTTCAGTTGCGTAGCTGTTTATGGAGGGAAATAAATCTCCAGGATTTCATCAAAAATATCTTAATTTGTGTTCTGAAGATGAACAAAAGGTCTTACAGGGTTTGGAACAAAATGAGGGTGAGTAATTAATGACAGAATTTTCATTTTTGGGTGAACTATCCCTTTTAAAGCATAGCTCACCCAAAATGAAAACTAAATTTTCTGACCCTCATGTCTTTTCAAATGTGTATGACTTAATCTCTTCTGTGAAACAAAATATTTTGAAGAATGTTGGTAACCAAACATTGGACCAAAATTTATGGACAAAAATCACCAAGATATTTCTCAAAATATCTGTTTCACAGAAGAAAGTCACTTACAGGTTGGAAAAGACATGAATAAATAATGAATTCATCGTATGGAAAAATTTATTTATTGAAAAATGGATACATGTTTGTAAATCCTCATAGCTGTTCACATAGCCACAATGTCTTATGTCAAAGGTTGTTTAAAGGAAAGGTACTTTTAGTACTGTCACTTAATTAAAGGTGTTTGATCATAATAATATAGGTAAAATCCGTAAAATAATGGTGTTTCTCTGTAGAACTTTTAGTACTGTCACATATTGAAGATCTTTGATCATAATAATATAGGAAAAATCCATAAAATAAAGGTGTTTCTCTGTAGAACTTTTAGTACTGTCACTTTATTGAAGGTCTTTGATAATAATCTAGGAAAAATCTGTAAAATAACAGTTTTACACTGTAGAAAAAAACTTGTATAAATACGGTCAAATGACTGGCTGCCAAACAAAAACCGTAAAATTAAAGTAAAATATCTTAATTTAAACAAGGAAAATCCATAAAATCTCATTATTTTTCACTAAAACTTCTAATGAAAATCTGTAAAATTATTGTTTTTGCACTTTATTTGAATTAAGATATTTTACTTCAATTTTATGGTTTTTGTTTGACAGCCGTAGCTGCAAGTCATTTACCATTTTTTTTTACGAATTTTTTTTTTTTTTTAGTGTTTGACTCCTTGTGCACAATTACACCTTCAGGGTTATACTCTTACAATGTAATGAGTTTTGGTCTTTGAAACGCTCCAGCTACCTTCCAGCGCCTGATGAATCGTGTGGTCTCAGGGCTGGAAGGGTATGCCATGTATTTAGATGATGTCGTGGTGAACGGTCAGACATGGGAGGAACAGCTTGGTCGTTTGCGATCTCTGTTTACTAGTCTTGTAGAAGTGAAGTTAACTGTCAACTTAGGCAAGTGTGAGTTCGTTAAAGCTACCGTAACTAATCTGGGAAAAGTGGAAGTGCATTTGGTACGGAAAAAGGTACAAGCTATCGATAGCTTCCCCGTTCTTACTATTAAAAAGAAGCTGATGAGATTTTTGGGGATGATTGGATATTATTTTTGTGCTAACGTTTCGACTGTAGTTCCCCTGCTTACTAAGCTGTTGAAAGCTAAAAGTTTGAATAGTCTTCAAAACTGTCAGCGTGCATTTGAAAATGCAAACCTTCTATTGAGCACTGCTCCTGTTTTAGTTGTGCCTCAATCGGATCGAGTGTTCTAGATCCAAGTTGAAGCAAGTTAGGTGTAGCAGCTGTACTACTGCAAAAAGATGACAATATAGGCCAGTTAGTTTCTTTTCTAAGAAGTTTAATTCATATAAATTTAATTATTCCACAATTGAAAAAGAAACATTGGCTTTGGTGTGGGCATTACAGCACTTTGATGTGTATGTGGGTGGTGGTTCAATACCTGTGGTTATTTTTTCAGATCACAGTCATACAGTTTAGACACTGGTCTTAGTTTTATTTGTTTAGTATTTTCAAGGCGCCTGAGGAGACTGAACAATGGAGGTGGGTAGGTGATGAAAAGAAAGTTGTGTTTGTTTGTTTTGTTTTTTTGTTCTGGTGTAAACTCATGATTGTGTATAATATTTTTTGTACTATTATTGGTGTCTGCAGAGTTCCCTTTTAGGGGCCTCTGTTTTAAGAGAGGAGGTTGTTACAGTCCAAAGTGTTTTTGTCCACCAGGTGGCATTGCTCCGTGGTTTCGTCTCCTCTAGAGCGAACGTCAGGAACAGGTGTGGAGTATTACTTGTGATTGAGTTTGGGTTAAAAAGGCGAAGATTCAGAAAGGAGTGACTGAGTTGGACTGTGGTGCCGTTCATCTTTCCTCTTCAGCCCTGGATTGATTTCTTCTTTTTCTCTTTATTAATATTTTCACTTAATTTCTGCATTGTTATCTTGATTCATTTTTGATTAAATGTTTATTTTTTAAATTGAATTCCATGTGTGGCCTCCCCTTTGTAATGTTGCTTCACCTCGAGCCAGATGGTTGTAACACGTAATGTGTTACTTTTTATAGGTGGATTTAACTTTTTGCATAATTCAATAATAGTAATTAAATAATAGTTTAATAAAAAAAACTAAATTATGGAGCACTGAGAAGTGCTGTTTATACTGAAAACAAGCAACAGATTTGTTACTGCAGTTTCACGCAGTGCTCTAAAATTGTTTTTAATTCTGTTATCTTGAGGCTGCTTATTTGTCACCTGTGCTATCGATTTAGCATTGATACCGAGGTAATAAATTGTGGTATCGTACTAAAGCCAAAATTGTGGTATCGAGCCAACCCTACTGCAAACTCGCGCAATTAACACTGTTCTCATGCTCTCAGGCCACATGTCCATTTTATCACGCAGTGAAAAAAACATTGTGCAGCAAAGAGGACACTGACAACACGACAAAAACACAACTTTTAAAATAAAATTATTTATTCCGAAGGCGGTCACGTGATTCTTTCATGGGCCTAGATGCACATTAGCTGAGCTCTGCATATTTAGTCATCCTTTTACTGCCTTTTGACTTTTTGTTTTGACATCTGGGGTAGTTTTTAATTTTGCAATGTCACAGTCAGAAACTTGCTTATCTTTCACTACCATCCTCTCCAATAAAGAAAAAACCCAAATCAGCAGCCGCAACAGGCCAAGTGGACATCGAGGACAATATGGTGATCACTATAACGTGGTTTGAGGATATTTTGAAAACCGAATTAGCGGCAATACATACTGAATTCGCCTCACACGTGACGACAATCCAAAATATGTGCTTTGAAATAGACTTTTTAACTGGAGAACAGAGATAGCAGAAAAAAAAGTGGTCAACCAACACGCTAAGCGCCTGGATGCCCACGAGCAACAAGTGACAGATCTACAAGACTGCAGCAGATGCAATAATCTCCCAATTGGCTTTCTGAAATGGTCACTACTGATATGGATTCTATCACTAGAGATGGAAGTGGAACATGCACATCGAGTTTACACCAGCGCTTCAACCGATCACCAAACTGCGAGTGTTTCTTTTCAAACTGCTACACTACACAGTCAGGAATCTGATTCTAAATGATGCTAGACATCACGGCCCTGTAAGAACAAACGTTGCAATGTTGAGCTTCTTCCCCAACTTCTGGCACGTGAAGACAAAGAAGTGGAGCTCCTTCACTTTAATAAGGAAAGAAATGAAGGCGGCAGGTCTGCAGAACTTTCTTCTATATACCCTGAAGATTGTCATTTACACCATTTCATTACTGATGTGAATTAAAGAAGTTCTTCTGTTCTTAGAATATGGCAAATGGCAGTGAACTAATGTTGTACAGGTTGTCACCTTGTTATCACTGACTATGATAGGGGAGGGTGGCAGCTTGGGGTTTGTTCTCAACCCAGTGTGCAGTAGTTCTATGGGGTGGGTTTGCTTTATGTTACAGGGCTGTTCTGTGGGTGAGGGATGGGTTAAAGGTAGACTTAAGATAATTCATTTGCAGTGGTATTATTAAGACTCATTTGTTCAAGTAATTTATTTATTTTTTGTTATGACTGAATTGAATATACTAAGCTGTAGGGGTATGATTAAAATGTGTGTCTCACTTGAATTGTGTCTTTCATCTGAAAGCCACATTTCTAGCATTTGTAAAACCACATTCTTCCATCTTAAAAATATATCTAAACTATGACATATGCTCTCAATAACAAATGCGGAACAGTTAGTTTATGCGTTCATGACCTCAAGGCTAGATTACTGTAACACTCTACTGGGTGGTTGCCCTGCTCGCTTGATAAACAAACTACAGCTGGTACAAAATGCACCAGCTAGAGTTCTTACTAGAATTAGGAAGTATGACTATATAAGCTGGTTCTGACAAAAATGCATTGGCTCCCTATTAAAGGTGCCCTAGAACACTTTTTCACAAGATGTAATATAAGTCTAAGGTGTCCCCTGAATGTGTCTGAAGTTTCAGCTCAAAATACCCCATAGATTTTTTTTAATTCATTTTATTAACTGCCTATTTTGAGGCATCATTATAAATGCGCTGATTCAGCCTGCTTCCCCTTTAAATCCTTGCGCTCCCCACCCCCAAGCTTGCGACTTTATAATACATTGCAAAAACAAAGTTCACACAGCTAATATAACCCTCAAAATGGATCTTTACAAAGTGTTCGTCATCAGATCATGTAAGTATAGTATTTATTTGGATGTTTACATTTGATTCTGAATCAAGTTTGAGGCTATGTTCCGTGGCTAACGGGCTAAAGCTAACATTACACACTGTTGGAGAGAAGTTGTGTTTATGAATTATACAGACTGCAAGTGTTTAAAAATGAAAATAACGACATGGCTCTTGTCTTCATTAGCAACATGCTAACGAAACATTTAGAAAGACAGTTTACAAATATCACTAAAAATATGATATCATGGATCATGTCAGTTATTATTGCTCCATCTGCCATTTTTTGCTATTGTCCTTGCTTGCTTACCTGCATAACGTCTGATGATTCAGCTGTGCACAATACTGCCTGCCCTTGTCTATTGCCTTGAACATGGGCTGGTATATGCAAATATTGGGGGCGTACATTTTAATGATCCTGACTGTTGCGTCACAGTCGGTGTTATGTTGAGATTCACCTGTTCTTCTGAGGTCTTTTAAACAAATGAGATTTACATAAGGAGGAAACAATGGTGTTTGAGACTCACTGTAAGTAATTTCCATGTACTGAACTCTTGTTATTCAACTATGCCAAGGTAAATTCAATTTTCAATTCTATGGCACCTTTAAACATTGTATAGATTTTAAAATCTTGCTAATGGTTTAAAAATCACTAAATGGTTTAGCTCCCCAGTATCTGAGAGAGCTCTTAATGCATTACAAGTGAAATGCCTTCACGTCTATTGTGATCTCAGAATTCAGGCCAATTGATAATACCTAGAATATCAAAATCAACTGCAGGCGGTAGATCCTTCTCCTATTTGGCACCTAAACTCTGGATCAATCTTCCTAGTGAAGCAGACACTGCTTCCTAGTGAAGCAGACACACTCTGTCAGTTTAAATCTAGACTAAAAACACATCTCTATAACCTGGCATACACGTAACACATTATCAATTTATGTTTTTAAAATCGTTAAAGAATTGTTAGGCTGCAAAATTTAGGTCAGCCAGAACCGGGAACACTTCCTATAACACCAGATGTACTTGTTACATCAGAAGAAGAATGACATCTACACTATTAGTCACTCTGTTTATCCAGAGGTTTACCATAGTCAGCCGGATCCAGGCCGTATCCAGATCAGATGGAGGACCTGTGCCTAGACACGACCACAACGCAGTCCTGAAGTGTCAGCAGAGATTGTGTCAACTAGATCATTCCCTGTGAATGCCTCACCGACACAACAGCCAGTGGCACAGATTCCAACAAACCATCACATACTGGTGTGATGAATACGATCTTCAACTAGATGGAACTGGATTAAATATTTTGACTGTTGCAATCCCAATAGGACTTATGACCTGTAAAGCTGCCTGAATCATAATCACGCACTGTTCGCTGTTGGCCAGAGGAGAACTGGCCCCAACTGAGCTTGGTTTCTCTCAAGGTTTTTTTCTCCATTTTATCACCTGTTTGTCACCTGATGTCACCTGTTGGAGTTTGGGATCCTTGCCGCTGTCGCCTTTGGCTTGCTTAGTTGGGAACACTAATTCAACAATGTTTTTTGATCTGCCTGCATTGACACCATTGTATGCGAACTGAACAGAGCTGGACGATGACATCACCGTTTTCTCCAGTGCTGATATATAGATAAATTAACTAAATTAATAACCATTGATTTTTACGGAATGAATCAAAGCTGGACAATGACATTTTCTTTAAAAGGAACACTCCACTATTTTTGAAAATAGGCTAATTTTCCAACTCCCCTAGAGTTAAACAGTTGAGCTTCGAATCCATTCAGCCGATCTCTGATTAGACCATTAGCATCTCGCTGAAAATGACCAAAGAGTTTCATTATTTTTCCTATTTAAAACTTGACTCTTCTGTAGTTACATTGTGTACTAAGACCGACGGAAAATGAAAAGTTGCGATTTTCTAGGCCGATATGGCTAGGAACTATACTCTCATTCTGGCGTAATAATCAAGGAACTTTGCTGCCGTACCATGGGTGCAGCAGGCGCAATGACATTACGCAGCGCCTGAAAATAGTCCCACTAAGTTTGTGTAGTTGGAGAGTTAGCTGGGGACTATTTTCAGATTACTACGACAGAATGAGAGTATAGTTCCTAGCCATATCGGCCTAGAAAACTGCAACTTTTCCTTTTCCGTCGGTCTTAGTATACGATGTAACTACAGAAGTGTCAAGTTTTAAATAGGAAAAATAACAAAACTCTTTGGTAATTTTTGAGCTAGATGCTAACAGTCTAATCAGATTCAATGATCTATGTTAAGCTATGCTAAAAGTGCTACCGCCAGACCTGGAGATCGGCTGAATGGATTCGAAAACGGTAAAACTCAACTGTTTAACTCTAGGGGAGTTGGAAAATGAGCCTATTTTCAAAAATAGTGGAGTGTTCCTTTAAGAGCTGCTGTGTGGCAGACATGTTACTTGTTCAAATGACATTTTCCGGTGAAAATTCTTTCTTTGGTCATACTTCAAGACTACAATCTGTGATTCCAAAGTACAGTATTCACACCGGTGTGGTGATTGACAGCAAACATTAGATTCATCCGCGCTGAGGAGTCGTACCGAGGCACAACCCATATAAAGATAATAATTCCGCAAACAACTACAATTGCAGGTTTCAAACAGAGATGGCAACAAAGACGCAAAACTTACGGACTGCAGCTTTAACTTTAAATTATACTCAATTGGTTTATCAGAAGGTAAACTTTTTTTACACTATGTTCCTGAATTACTGATAAGCTTTGTTTTCTCATACCTACTTGTGCATATGTATTTTGTGGCACATTAACGTTACTGATTTCAACTGTGCTTCTAAATGTTTGGCTGTGCTCCTAAATATTTTAAATTAAAATTAAAAAAGAAAAAGTATTTTAAGTTAAGTGTAGGGCTTCTCTGTAAAACACTGTCTCACACAGGTCACTGGTCTCATATTCAGCGCATCAATGAATTTCCTCACCGATGAGATCTCTGGCTGTCTCTTGATCTTCCTGCATGCGACATACATCTGACAGCTGCAGGAGTGAATCAATATGATACGGGTTGAGTTGCAGGAGAACCTGAAGGAAAACAAGAGAGAAATGGAGTGTCACATACATAATGTAACATATGTTGCTCATGTGTGGAAAAGAAGAAGAAAAAAAAAAATTAAATAAGTCTGTAGCTAATAACATTAGAATAAAATTACCACAATGTTGTTGGGGTCCACTGACTCAACCGCATCAAAAAACTTGTACTGGACTTGCTGATAGTCACGATTATGTTCAAAGGTGAAGTGCTGAATGCCATCTTTAGACTCCACTAGACTCATGGAGATACCTAAGAGACACAACAACAGTTAGCTATATTTCGCTTTAATGGTGTTAAGAGTAACAAAAGTTCTCAAACGCACACTGCAATTCACAACTGCTCGCAACAAAATGTATACATTGTTTTGTAAACTTAGAACCACACAGGTCATTTAATATCTGTAATTAAATAAGGGCTTCACAATAATAACAAAAAAATGACCAAAAAATAAAAAAAATTGATTTTATGGGACTTTTCAGATTTTTGCTGTGTAAAATGACTGAATTTGAGGAGGCTTTTCTCAGAATTTGCAACAGTATTTGCAGCATTTCTGTTTTGCAGTGAAAATATACCAGACATTTTTTCTAATATTTTTAGTACTTTTCTCAGCTCAAGAAACATTGTGCTCTGTAATGTATAAAAAGAGAACAATGATAGAAACAAAAAGAGAAACTTAAGTGTTGTCCCCTTAACCTTATAAAGGCTACTGTATCATATTTAATGAGGACTCTAAATATGATTCTAAGGACTCTAAATTATCAACATCAACATGAACATGAAATTTGCTGAAAAATCTCTAACACGAGCATTAGGTGTACTGCATTGCGTTTTGCCCACCACAATAAAAATTGAAGAGCTTTCATCATAAAACTATTAAGCATTTAAATATCATCTTACTAAGACACAATATTGACAGATATAGAGTGACAAATTATATTATGCATTTTATGCAAGTAATCTGCTATACTGTTATATAAATCTCATTAATTTATATTTTGGCCATATAAAGAACAACTGCACCAAACTGTTTTTTTCCCCTCCATTTTCTTACTATATCATACGATATGTGCCATAAAAGCCTGGTGTATCAAGTATATGATGAAACATAAAACATAAATGCAAACCTTTTTTTATTTTATATTTTGTCTAAAAGTTATCTATAAAATAAATAAATTTAAAAAATATATATTTTCTCATTATTGAATTATTTTTATTTAATTAGTTTTACATGGCTAATAAAACAAGTTTATTTAATAACAAAAACTTAAAACATAACAGCACTTTAAGAATACACAAAATGTATAAAGTAAACAAATGTTTAAAACAGTTTAAAGTACAAAAGATCACAACTCTAGCTGTCTCTCATTTCGAAGGCTGCATCCTTCAGGTGTCGCATTTTTTGAGGAAGTCTTATTTCAGAACAGTAACCATTATAAAATTGATCACGATTCCTATTGTATGCGAACTGAACTGAGCTGGACGATGACATCACCGTTTTCTCCAGAGCCGATATATAGACGAATTAACTAAATTAATGACTAGTGATTTTTACAAAGGAATGAATCAATACTGAATTTACTTAAGCTGGACAATGACACCATTTTCTTCTAGAGCTGCTGTGCAGCCCAAATTATTTGCAAGTTGGTTCACTGTAAAGCTGCTTTGACAATCTGCATTGTAAAAAGCGCCATATAAATAAAGGTGAAGTGACTTGAGAATCAGAACATTTTCAGATATCTTTTCTGGCATGTTTTATTCCAGATTAAAAATGTTTAAGTGAAAATGAGGGGTGTCAGAAACAGAAACCGCTGTATCACTGCTGTTCCATAAGCAACATCTACTGTCAGAGAGTGCATTACATTTTCATTTAGAGTTTACTAGTTCCGTCATGTTGCTCGTCCATCGTATTTTTGTTTTAAAACAAAAATAATGAAAAATAAAAAAAAATATAAAAAAAAAAATGTGTTTTTATCCATTTGGAATGCAACAATTTCTTCTAGTATATCTGATTATAGCATTGTCTTCTTTTGCTGAAATGAATAAAATCAGAGCAACTGCCTTCACCTACAATTCTGAAGATTCCGAGTATATTCTTTTTCCTAGAGTGGAAACCAGTGTTTTACACTTAAACAATTCAAGATTTCATGAAGCACTACAAGTACCTTCTACAAACAAATGTTCCCAGCCTAAGAAAGCAACTCTAAGCATCCAAACTGCAGTGGTGCGATGGTGTATTATGTGTGTTTAAATACATTTGTTTAGCTGACCATTGATGGCTTGCAGACGATCGTTACACAAAAGCTGTGTGCTCATCACTCTTTAGCTCCGCTCACACGGCACACCTCCAGGCACTCGGCTGTTTTCGGAAAGACTTGGTACAGCGTATGTATCTTTTATAAATATGATCAAACTAAAGACTTTTATTAACATGAGATTGGCAGAAACTGTGTGTGATACCCTCCTTTAAAGAAATTAGATTATCATGCAGTGCTACGTTTTGTATGTGGTGCGGAATTACGTACACATCACTGTATACTTTATGAATCTTTAGCATGGTCCTCTTTGCAACATAGGAGGAAATAGCATATGTATATATTTATTGCCAAGGAGCTTCTTGGTAAATTACCATCACATATTATGTTGTGGAAATTGTAAAAAATGATTGTAATTATCCTTGTATGCTGATGATTACATGTCTTCTCTTACAAGTGTGTGTGTGTAGAGCCTTTTAGTCACGTAGAACAGCTACGTTTGGGGACCTATTTTTGGCTCGTGGCCAAGCCAGAGTAAAAGACCATGTTTGTATGAAATACAAATGTATAAGTTGCAGTGTAAGAGGATTATGGTTGTCATGTGACAGGTGGCAGAGTTTTTCCTGGTTATGTGCCTAATATGGTAAAAGGACAGAGGCTTCAGCCTTGGAGGTTAGAGATATAAAAGTGAGGGAGAGCTTTCGTTCTTTGTCTTACACTCTGCTGCTTTTTGTGAGCCTGTATGACTATCTGACTTTTCTTGCAAGAAATAAAACTTTTGAAAGACAATTGGATGAGTTTGTCTCTTATGTAGTGAGTCGAGTCGAATTTCTGCCACAACAATTACAAAACTAACTTTTTATACTAATGGTTATGGTAATATATCGCAGGTGCATCTCCGACTAAAAGTCCCAAAGGTATCCTCAGAATTTGGTAAGCATGCTTTTTCTTTTTATGCCTCTAGGGCATGGAATGACCTGCAAAATATACTGAAACTAGAGTTTTTGCCTCCATTGAATACTTTTAAATGTATTTTGTATTCTGCTTTGAAAGAGTCTTGTAAGTACTTCTCTTGACCTTTGGCCTAACGGATTTGTTTGATTATTGTTTTGTTTTTGTTATTTGTATGGAACTCTGTGTGCTGCCGCCTTGACTAGGTCTCCCTGGAAGAAGAGATTATATCTCAATGGGATTTTCCTGGTTTAATAAAGAATAAATAAATAAACAATTACACTAGCTTATCACAGAATGAGGCAGAAATTATATTATTTTATAGTATTCTATACAGTGATAAAGGCTATGCCGATTAGCATTGCATTATATACAATATCCTTATGAAAATACCAGAGATGGCTTGAACACCACAGATAAACCATATACTGTCGCAATAGTGCTAATTCTCTTTATGTTTAACCCTCTGGGGTCTGAGGATTTTTGGGGCCCTGGAGAAGTTGTGACATGCCCTGGCATTTGTAAATTTTTCAGTTGTTCATAAACATGCTAATGGAAAAAGTGTCATTACACTGTATTCAGCACGAACTTGGCTACCATAATATGTGAGCAACATGTACGTTTGTATTTTTGAAGGAATAAAGTTTATGCATGGTTATTGAAAAAAACTAAAAACTTAAGTCACTGAAATAAGGCCACAAAACTAATACTAACTCTGTGTTCACAAGACTTCTGGGTATTTGAGGTTGTGGACTAGAGTTTTTTCTTCAAACTGATGTAAAAATTATCCTGCCTACTCGTTCATACAAAATATATTTATTTAAATTTTGTAAGACACTTTTTGTCAAGAAACAGTATGCGTGGAGGCGTGAATATTCATGAATAATGCTGTGATTCACACCTGAGAAGACAAAGACCCGCATAATGACCTGCATAATGAGTCGCATAATGAGCCCTTTCATTCAGGTAGGCTTTGTGAAAAAACCCTCTGTGATCATGCTGATAACAAGAATATGTTAATATAATGTCCACTCTTGACAAAAAACATGATTTTTGTGATCTCATGCATGCACGTATTAATGCACATGTGAAGAAAATTTTGTATAGGCCTATCATAGTTTAAATTACAGTACCAGTCAAAAGATTGGACGCATTGCTATTGTGTTTTTAAAAGAAGTCTCAAGTCTCTAACCAAATAATAGTTTTCTATTTTAATTTACTTTGTTAATGTGCAGTTGACAAACTATACATCATTAAAAAGATCTAAGACTCAAGCTTCACATTTTGACCTCTGTTTTACTCTTATAGTGACCGAAATTTGTTAATAGCCTATGCGTCAGGAGTAATGAATATGAAAAACGGAGTCGTTACCTTTGACAAAACAACATCCATCAGGGCTTTAAGCTTAAAAGCATGCACATTTGGAGAAATATTGATGGATTCTCATGTGTGTCAATTTTCTATACAGAGGAGTAATATTTATTCAATATTTATTGTCATCACTATGGGCGCTGGATGCTGTGTTTTCAATTCATACTTGCAGTTGAAGGGGCTCTGTGCACATTTTGTCCACAAATGACTCAGTGAAGAACAGGCATACCATGTGACAATCCAGAAACTAACAGAGGCTTCCAGACATCGCTATAACATGCAGATAAACACTTTTGAAGATAATAAATGCACGATTGCGACGATGTATAGCCTCAGAATTTGCGTCTGAATCACGCTCGCTCCGTGGGCATGGCCGCATTAGCGGATAATGAGTTAATTCACGGACGTCTGACGTGTCTCTTTTCATTCAGATTACATAAACAGAAAATTTTTGTTTTTGATTTGACTTACACGATTTAAAATCTGACATTTCAACATTTCTTTAGACATAAGTCTCATTTTTTTGTGATTAGTATTCACCAAGTTACAGTTCATTTTCTGAGAACTATCAGATTGGACTTCGTTCAGAGACGAAAGATCACGCATCATGTTAGTTTTCTTTATTTTGCAAAAAGCACAACATTTTGTTTTTACTCTGAGTGTACACAAATAAAAAGATATTTTACAAATTAAAATGGTGTATAACTCTTAATTGTATGTGCAAAATTTATGGAGTATTTTCAGTCTCTTTCATACTGATAAGAAAAAAGCAAGGAGGTATCGCCGGCGCGACCAGCCGACCCCTGAATGTTAGTCAGTCAAAATGTCTACATCTGCATTTTATTCAGCTACAGAATAGCTGGATCTCTTTGTCCATATTAAGGATTTCTTGGAACGTCATTGCTTTTTATTACTTCTATTAGTCTTACTTGTGGACTTTCTGCGTGAGGGCGCCCTCCAGCNATATATATATATATATATATATATATATATAAAATGCTCTTTAAAAATATTTGACATAAAAATATGATAATCCATAAGTTTTTATCCAAATGAGCACAATTTTGGACTAAAAGCCCTGAGGGATGTAAATATAATAAAACACAGAAAGGCGTCAACAGTTTCAAAACAGTTTCAAAACTAGCAAAAATGGATAACAGATGCGGACTGATTTATTTTTCTTTTTTTTTTAAGACTTTATAGACAGATACTTTGAGAGTGACTCTTGAGAGACCAGCATCAGTTCAAGTCAGACAACAGCAGCGGTGTCGAGGAAATCAGAAACTGATGAGTCAGTTTGCAAAGAGTACCTAGGTAAATTAGAACCGCCTCGGATCCCACAGATGGATAAAGACTCTTTGGAGGCCCCGTTAAGTTTGGAAGAGCTCCTTGAAGCACTAAAAAGCCTTCAGAACTGCAGCTGTCACACCTGTCTTAAAAAAACCTGGTCTCAATCCTTCTGACATGGTCAATTACAGACCTATCTCGAACCTTCCATTTCTTTCAAAGCTGCTTGAAAAAGTTGTTGCTGCTCAACTTCAATGTTATTTGTCATCTCACAACCTCTACGAATGTTTCCAATCCAGCTTTCGCACTCACCACAGCACTGAGACAGCACTTCTCAAGGTTGTCAATGACCTCCTTATGGCCACTGACTCAGGCTCCATTAGCATTTTAATTCTGTTAGATCTTTCCTCTGCTTTTGATACAATCTCTCTTAGTATTCTCATTTCACGACTCTCTGCTCTTGGTATTTCTGGTACTGCTCTATCCTGGTTCATTTCTTACCTGTCTGAACATCAGCATTACATCTCTATTCACCAAGCCAAGTCCACTACTGCCCCTGTTTCTCATGGTGTTCCCCAGGGTTCTGTTCTTGGACCTTTACTGTTCATCATCTACATGCTCCCATTAGGTAACATTATCCGTCATCATGGCTTCAACTTCCACTGCTATGCAGACAACACCCAACTCTATATTAGTTTTCAACACAATTCTCCTCTCATCAACTCCATATCTGCTTGTATTCATGATATAAATACCTGGATGACCAGTAACTTTCTCAAACTCAACACAGATAAAACATATTTACTAATTGTTGGTTCACCGAAATCTGTATCTTGTTTCTGTCTTGACAGTGTTAAAGGGTTAGTTCATCCAAAAAATGAAAATTATGTCATTAATGACTCACCCTCATGCCGTTCTACACCCGTAAGACCTCCGTTCATCTTCGGAACTATGTTTAAAATATTTTATATTTAGTCCGAGAGCTTTCTGTCCCTCCATTGAAAGTGTATGTATGGTGCACTGTCCATGTCCAGAAAGGTAATAAAATCATCATCAAAGCAGTCCATGTGACATTAGTGGGTTAGTTAGAAGTTTTTGAAGCATCTAAAATACATTTTGATCCAAAAATAACAAAAACTACGACTTTATTCAGCATTGTCTTCTCTTCCGGGTCTGTGTATATCCACAGTGACGCTGCTGCTTCTTCTTCTACGGCAGTTGGCATCCAGCTTATTGATGCATTACTGCCCCCTTCTGCTCCGGACAGTGTCTCAGCATCATTGGTATGTAAGAAGGGACGTAAACGTGCAATATTACGGAGGTGAAAGAAGGCAGACTTAGTGAGTGAAGAGATGTGTGGAAGGAAGGAGAGTGATGAGTCGAAGATTATACCCAGGTTTTTAACAGAGGTGGAAGGTTGAACCAAGACTCCTGCAATGTTAAAGGGTTAGTTCACCCAAAAATTATGTCATTAATGACTCACCCTCATGTCTTTCTACACCCGTAAGACCTCCGTTCATCTTCGGAAGACAGTTTAAGATATTTTAGATTTAGTCCAAGAGCTATGTGTTATGTAGTGCGCCAGAGCTTCGTTTACAGTCTGAGGGAGAAGCACGCTGTATTCAAGCTATTCTACATTGTTTGTATTTTGGTATTGCTATATTTTTTTAAATGGTGCTTAGGTGTGCATGTCACGGATGTACTAATCGCGTCACTGTCCGGAGCAGAAGGGGGCGGTAATGCACTAATAAGCTGGATGCCAACCGCCGTAGAAGAAGAAGAAGCAGCGTCACTGTGGATATACACAGACCCGGAAGAGAAGACAATGCTGAATAAAGTCGTAGTTTTTGTTATTTTTGGACCAAAACGTATTTTAGATGCTTCAAAATCTTCTAAACTAACCCACTGATGTCACATGGACTACTTTGATGATGTTTTTATTACCTTTCTGGACATGGACAGTGCACCGTACATACACTTTCAATGGAGGGACAGAAAGCTCTCAGACTAAATCTAAAATATCTTAAACTGTGTTCCGAAGATGAACGGAGGTCTTACGGGTGTAGAACGACATGAGGGTGAGTCATTAATTACATAATTTTCATTTTTGGGTGAACTAACCCTTTAACATTGCAGGAGTCTTGGTTCAACCTTCCACCTCCGTTAAAAACCTGGGTATAATCTTCGACTCATCACTCTCCTTCCTTCCACACATCTCTTCACTCACTAAGTCTGCCTTCTTTCACCTCCGTAATATTGCCCGTTTACGTTCCTTTCTTACATACCAATGATGCTGAGACACTGGTTCATGCCTTCATTACTTCCAGACTCGACTATTGTAATTCTCTTTTCTATGGTTTACCAAACACAACAATTAATAAGCTCCAATACATTCAAAACTCTGCAGCTAGGGTTCTCACTTATTCAAAGAAATCTTCTCACATTACTCCCATTCTACACAGACTCCATTGGCTACCTGTTCGTTTCCGAATTCAATAATACTCATCACATTCAAAGCACTTCATGGTCTTGCCCCCCAGTATATTTCTGATCTCATTCAAACCTACTCTCCTATGCGCACATTAAGATCTTCTGATACTGGTCAGTTGTTGATCCCACGTCACAAACTCGCATCATTTGGTGGTCGGGCATTTTACATCTCTGCCCCCTCACTCTGGAACTCCATTCCGAAACACATTCGAGACCTACCATCAATACATGATTTCAAAACCCACCTTAAAACTTATCTTTTTGTTTCTTGCTTCTCTGACTTCTGATTGTATGATGTTATGTGTTATGCCTTTGATGTTTTTGTATTGTTTACCTGTCTGTTGTCATTTGTTTTATAATATTGTACAGCGACCTTGAGTTTGTAGAAAGACGCTATATAAAATAAACTTATTATTATTATTATTATTCAGAAGGGCAAGTCACCAAGCCTAGATGGTCTCCCTCCTGAATTATATTTAGAAATATGGGATGTGGTAGGGACTCTCCTGCTTGATTCATTTAATTTTGCAATTGAGCATGGTGCATTTCATAGCGATCAAAAAACATCTTTGATATAATTGCTTCTTAAAAAGGGTAAAGATCCATCAGATTGCTCCAACTACAGACCAGTATCACTCATCCCGTGTGATCTAAAAGTTTATGCTAAAACTGTTGCCTCTTGCATGGAGAAAGTAATTCAGTTTAATCAAAGACGACCAAACCGGTTATATTAAGGGGCGTCACATGTCCGATAATATGCGCCGAATGTTCCATGTACTTGATTTTGCAGACTCTCTTGCGAGTCCTTGTGCGGTCTTTTCACTTGACGCAAAAAAAGCCTTTAACAGGCTAGAGTAGAATTATATGTGGGCAGTTCTGCAATGTTTTGGTTTCGGTGAACATTACATTTCTATGATTAAGACACTTTACTACTCACCTGAGGCATCAGTCTTAACTGGTAATATTATCTCCCCCACTTTCCCCTTTATTGTTTTGTTTATCCCTTGAACTACTAGCACAGACCATTAGGAAATCTGACCACCGATTAAGATTCATGACCATAATCATATTATTTCGTTATATACTGATGACATTATTCTATATTTAGATCATTTTGATATGTCAATAACTTATAATTAAGGAATTCGATCACTTTAGTAGTCTATCGGGGTACAAGATACACTGGACCAAATCTGCTTTAATGCCAATTAACAATGTTACGGTTAACTCTCCTATCCCCTCATTCATTCCTATTAAAGATTATTTGATCTATTTGGGTATTACCATATATAAAAACATCCATAAGATTGCCAGAAACAATTTTAATATTTTAGTCAAGATCAAGAGTGATACTCAAAGATGGAATAATCTTAAAGTTTCTCTTCAAGGCAAAATCTCCACAGTCAAAATGAATTTGTTACCTCGACTTAATTTTATTTTTTCTATGCTGCCGCTTCCCCCCCAATTCCCCCGATTTTGACTTATCTGTCAGCTGGGAGAGGGTGTGGTCTAATCTAATCTTAACTTCTAAAAACTTGGCTCATTGCCTTATCCATTTCAAAGTCATCCATAGAGCACGCATAACCCCTTACAGAGCTTTCCACACATAGACTTTACTTGGGAGGGCCGCCCAGGTATATTAACTGCCGCCCAAGTATATTTGGAGACACATTTTGTATACTTTTATACCCGCCCAAGATAATGAAACCATCCGTGATCGATTAACTAGTCATTTCATACCTGCTCGTTATGTGTGAGTCAGAACAGTTTACTCCCGCTAACATTTCCACAGGCGCTGCATTTTGCAAAGTCACAAGGTGGCGCTGTTGCGCGTTCTACAAGCTCGCGCAACAGCGCTTCAAAGTGATTCTCAATCAATGAAAAGCGCAGATTTATGCCAAGCGATTGCTAATGAATTCAAGTTGATGAATTATTACAATGTCTACTTTATGGCCTTTATATAAAATGTTTTATACGGTTGTAAGAATCTGAAGGATAAGCCTGCAATAGTGCAGACATTTCAAAATAAGAGTCCTCGTGTATTTCGGGCTTGTTTATAATTAAAAGTCACACGCTAAGTTTTTTCTTTTTCTATTGGGCATTATTGGTATTTTAGTTACACATTAAATTGTATTTAATTTGATTTCCATTTAATTCATAGTAAATTTATACACTATATAGTGTCTCTCTCAGTGAATGGGACACAGATTTTACTAGTAAAATTTATAAAATGAATAATATACAGTACAGTCCAAAAGTTTGGAACCACTAAGATTTTTAATGTTTTTAAAAGAAGTTTCGTCTGCTCACCAAGGCTACATTTATTTAATTAAAAATACAGTAAAAAACAGTAATATTGTGAAATATTATTACAATTTAAAATAACTGTGTACTATTTAAATATATTTGACAAAGTAATTTATTCCTGTGATGCAAAGCTGAATTTTCAGCATCGTTACTCCAGTCTTCAGTGTCACATGATCCTTCAGAAATCATTCTAATATGCTGATTTGCTGCTCAATAAACATTTATGATTATTTTCAATGTTGAAAACAGTTGTGTACTTTTTTTTTCAGGATTCCTTGATGAATAGAAAGTTCAAAAGAACAGCATTTATCTGAAATACAAAGCTTCTGTAGCATTATACACTACCGTTCAAAAGTTTGGGGTGAGTAAGAATTTTTATTTTTTTTTTAAAGAAATTAAAGAAATGAATACTTTTATTCAGCAAGGATGCATTAAATCAATCAAAAGTGGCAGTAAAGACATTTATAATGTTACAAAAGATTAGATTTCATATAAACACTATTCTTTTGAACTTTCTATTCATCAAATAATCCTGAAAACAAATATTGTACACAAATATTTTGTACAATTGTACACATTAAATGTTTCTTGAGCAGCAGATCAGCATATTAGAATGATTTCTGAAGGATCATGTGACACTGAAGACTGGAGTAATGATGCTGAAAATTCAGCTTTGCCATCACAGGAATAAATTACTTTGTGAAATATATTCAAATAGAAAACAGTTATTTTAAATTGTAATAATATTTCACAATATTACTGTTTTTACTATTTTTAATTAAATAAATGTAGCCTTGGTGAGCAGACGAAACTTATTTTAAAAACATTAAAAATCTTAGTGGTTCCAAACTTTTGGACTGTACTGTATGTGTCAAATAATGTTCTAAGTCTTTTCTTCCTGTGGGGGAGACTACAATAACAAGGAGAACATAGGAAAAGGAGAACCATTTAAATGCTGTAATTTTGCATAATTTACAATGCATAATAATGCATAATGTTAGTATGTAATGAAATGTAATAGTATGCTATGTAATTAAAATTACTTTCAATAAATAAAAATACTGTTAAAAATCACACATTATTTGTTTGTCACATGTAGTAGACCATTTTTGTGCAGTGGGTAATAGGAGGATTTTTCACCCGGCTGCCACCGCAAGTATATTTCAAACCTGTGGGAAGCACTGCCTTACAAGAGGTTCCAAATGAAGTTGCAATGGACCTTTAACTGCCATATTTGTAACAATGTATCAGGTACTTTTCTCCACATGTTTTGGGAATGTCCAATTATTGTTAACCAATGGACTCAATTTTATTTAACCTTTATTTAACCAGGCAAGTCAATTAAGAACAAATTCTTATTTACAACAACAACCTGGCAGAGATCTTACTCCTAATATACAATGGTTTGGCTATGTCTATCAAACCTTTGACAAGTACGATCACAGTGGAACATTTAAATCTAAGTTGGTGCTGCTGCTGATCCAGAGAGAGCAGTTGTCATTAGGGGTGCAAGGGTTCAGATTACTCACGGTTCGGTTTGTATCACGGTTTTGGTACGGTTCGGTATGTGCTATGTTCAGATAAAAAAAATAAAAAATACTACTGTCAAATAAAAATAAAGAAAATAAGAACAAATAAACAGCACAAATAAATACAGTAAAGCAAAGATACAAATAAATGAAGCTTTTCAGGTTTTTCCATGTATGCAGATTTCAGGTACAGAATTTGAATAAAGTAGCTAATAAAATGTAAAACAACATAGCATGTAATCTTCACTCTATAAATTAAATAATGATCAATCATTATTAATTATTAAGTTACTATTCAGTCATGAGCAATGAGTGATTTCCTTGTCTTTTGTTGTTTGATTAACATTAAAACACATTCAGACAGCAGAAATGCAAGGGCTGCTGTATAATACACGGAACAGTACACTGATACTGAACATGCGTTCTTTCTCAAGTGTATAAGTTCACTTAAGACATAACCGACTATGCTGCTAGGATACTCACCAAGAGGGGCATGTTGACATAATTTTGTGTTAATTTGTCCGTTCAAGCACAAGACTTGAAAGAGACCTCAATATTTGCGCTGTACACGCGCTTCCGATGAGTGCACAAATGTTCTCACAGCGCGCGTGTAAGTTCTCTTTCGCGCCTTGCACTGGAATGTTTAAATTGGCAAGGCTTAAATGAGTTTAGTTTAAACGCAGATAGCAATGTGTGCTGTTCAGGTCTCACCTGCACTCGTGCGCTGTCAACACCCGGTGATGACGGCGTAAATGACTGCTCATATAGAGCATACGGCACTCGCATTGAACAAAGTTAAGGGGAAGCCAGAATGCGTATCCATCGACAGAAACATACATTAGCCTAATTCTGTCTGTCTGTTTTATTTATTTTCTGCAAACCATATAATAGATGCGTATGCGTCGTCAGATATGAGATGAAACGCGGTGCAAGTGCGTGCAGAACGGTACGGTACGGTCCAATTTTTTACCAAAAACTTTTTCACCCCTCGTTGTCATGTATAGGTATGAAACGGCTTTCTTCATAACCACACAGTATCATTATTTCCATGTTATGATAATTCACATAATCACATAAGTACTTGGATAAAAGTTACTGTAGACATCAGTTTTTAATATCTGAATAGAGTTCAGATATAAAAACTAATATCTACTGTAGCGATCCAAATACATTAAATCACCTTTTAAAAGTAACTTGAATCATGATCTCCATTTTAAACAAACAAACAAAACAAAAAAAAACAGAAATCTCAATTTATCCAGAATTGTGCAGCTCTAGTAAATCTATTAATGGTCACCAGTCATTACTAAAATACAAAATATACTAAAATATACACTGTTCCTAATACGTAAAGTGTACTCCATTTTATTCACATAGATTTGAACTTAATATTAAAGGATTAGTTCACTTTCAAATTAAAATTTCCTGATAATTTACTCACCCCCATGTCATCCAAGATGTTTATGTCTTTCTTTCTTCAGTCGAAAAGAAGTTAATGTTTTTGATGAAAACATTCCTGTATTTTTCTCCATATAGGAGGACTTCAATGGACTCCAAATGGTTAAAGGTCAAAATTACAGTTTCAGTGCAGCTTCAAAGCGTTCTACACGATCCCAGGCAAGGAATAAGGGTCTTATCTTGCAGAACGATCGGTCATTTTCTAAAAAAAATAAATAATTATATACTTTTAACCATAAACGCTAGCTCTCTAGCTCTCTTCTTCTTCTCTAGAATTCCGAAAGTGTATACGCTGCTAAATGTATTACTGCCCTCCACAAGTCAAAGTTTGAAGTAATTGTTATATACTTGCACTAGCATATTGTATATGACAATTTAGTTCAAACTTTGACCTGTGGAGGGCAGTAATACATTTAGTAGTGTCTACACTGCCGGAATTCTAGAGAAGAAGAAGAGAGCTAGTTCAAGTTGAGCGTTTATGGTTAAAATTATATTATTTTTTTTTAGAAAATGACTGATCGTTTCGCTAGATAAGACCCTTATTCCTCATCTGGGATCGTGTAGATCCCTTTGAAGCTGCAATGAAACTGTAATTTTGACCGTCAACTGTTTGGAGTCCATTGAAGTCCACTATAAGGAGAATAATCCTGGAATGTTTTCATCAAAAACCTTAATTTCTTTTCGACTGAAGAAAGAAAGACAAACATCTTGGATGACATGAGGGTGAGTAAATTATCAGGAAATTTTCATTTTAAAGTGAACTAATCCTTTAAAAAAAGAAAATTTATGGACATTATTTGTCAACAACCTACAGTGTACTTCTTATTAGTAGTTTTATTTCAGTGTATTTGTCATGTTTGTAATGGTTATATAGTTTTAATATTATACCAATATTAGTGGGGCCCACAAACCCACAGGCCAGCCCTGCACAAATCCTACAAACTGATACAGTGGTGGGGCTCTGGGTGTTATTTTCTGTGCACTGAACAAACATTCTGGGAAAATGAAATAAATTGGGTAAGGTCTGACCTGGTCGACTGAAGCGGGGCCATGTGTCTTTATAAACAGTCATCCAAGTGCACCGATGAAACTGCCTCTGTCTCTGTTTCGATCTGGATAGGGACACAAACAAACAAAACATTCAGCAGTATAATTCTCAGGCTTTGTGCACATAACACAAATCTCCAGAACTTACACACGGTGCCTGCGTCTCAATGTTCATACTATCCATCCTAAATAGTATGTGACATAAGTAATTTTCAATACTATTTAGGGCGGATAGGGTGGATAGTATGCACATTGGGATGCAGGGTATGATTATGCAAAAGATGAGCTCAGATCAATTTGATCATTGTGGTCAATATTCCATGTAGTAGTTGCTATAGCAACGATGCAGACATCAACACAATGCCGAGAAACTTTCTACACTTGGTCACTTCATGCGTTTCATTAATTGGATAGCTATTTGGTCAGCGTTGTGGTATCTGCCTATAACATGCCCTTATGCCTTTTATTTGTTTATTTATTTTTTTTACAATGTTGGGAAGAGTATTATTTAAATACAGTATGTGTCTTGAACAAACTGATCCATTTGGCCAAGTCGCATCGTTTGAAGTGGTTTAAATGATTGGATTGCAATACTATTGTAACGCGCATCTCCACAGATATAGTCAAGCACAGGCACAAACTGCCTCAACGCATAACAGCCGGTTTGTGCGAATTGGAAGCAGACAGGAGAGTTCAGCTGGACATGACAAACTTTAAATTTACGATTTTAAACTATGCTGCGCTATATCCAGTCGCCCACTATGTCGTATTCTTGTAATATTCACTGTGGTCTGTATGTAAAATTAGCACTACCTTCTTTATTTGAAATATTTTATTAATTCCCAAAGCAAACATTTATCAGTTTACAAAATGCACTGTTGGTTACAGTGTTTACTTGCCTTTTAATTCATATTTTTTATTCCATTTCAATTTCTTTTTTTTTATTTCTTTTTTGCCATATAATTTATTTATATTTCAGAAAAATTTAAATAAATTAAATGACAATTTAATTCTAATTTAGTAAATATGTAAATAAATATAAGTTTCATTTCAGCAATTGCAGTTGCTTTTATTATCTTTAAAATAAATGTGATACTGTATACTAGGGGTCTCAAACCTTTTTTCATTTGAGAGCTACTTTTTAAAAATGAAAGTGGCCGAGCGCTACTCATGTTATACAATATTTAAATCTCTTAAATCATGTATCATAAAACTCTCATATTAACAACTATCCAAACTTTTACACCTGAAAGGAGTAGGCCATACAGTTGCAAGAAAAAGTATGTGAACCTCCAGTAGAATCTGTGAAAATTTTAATAATTTTAACAAAATAAGGGAGATAATACAAAATGCACGTTATATTTTATTTAGTACTGTCCTGAGTAAGATATTTTACATAAAAGATGTTTTCATATAATCCACAAGATTAAAAAATAGCTGAATTTATCAAAATAACCCCATTCATGAGTATGTGAACCATTGATTCTTAATACTGTGTGTGGTTACCTGGATGATCTACGACTGTTTTTTGTTGTTGTGTGATGGTTGTTCATGAGTCCCTTTGTTTGTCCTGAGCAGTTAAACTGAGCTCTGTTCTTCAGAAAAAATCTCCAGGTCCTGCAGATTCTTCAGTTTTCCAGCATTTTTTTGCATATTTGAACCCTTTACAGCAGTGACTGAATGATTTTGAGATTCGTCTTTTCACACTGAGGACAACTGAGGGACTCAAACACAATTTTAAAAAAAGGTTCAAACATTCACTGATGCCACAGGAAAAAACATGATGCATTAATAGATGGGGGGTGAAAACATTTGGAATTTGAAGATCAAGGTAAATTGTATTTAATTTGTCTTCCGGGAAACATGCAAGTATCTTCTGTTGCTTCCGAAGGGCAGTACTAAATGAAAAAAAAAAAAAAAGATATTCAAGCAAAATAAAAATTTGGACCTCTTCATTCTGTTCAAATGTTTTCACCCCCCGACTCAATGCATCGTGTTTCCTTCTGAAGCATCAGTGAATGTTTGAACCTTTTTTAATAGTTGTGTTTGAGTCCCTCAGTTGTCCTCCATGTGAAAAGATGGATCTCAAAATTATTCAGTCACTGTTGTAAAGGGTTCAAATATGCAAAAGATGGTGGAAAACTGAAGAATTTTTGGGACCTGGAGATTTTTTTCTGAAGAACAGAGCTCAGTTTAACTGCTCAGAATAAACAAAGGACTCATGAACAACCATCACACAACAAAAAAAATAAACAGTCGTAGATCAACCAGGTAATGACACACAGTATTAAGAATCAATGGTTCACAAACTTTTGAACTGGGTCATTTTAATAAATTCAGCTTTTTTTTTGTCTTATGGATTATATGTAAACATCTTTTATGTAAAATATCTTACTCAGGACAGTACTAAATAAAAAAATAACATGCATTTTGTATGATCTTATTTTGTTAAAATTTTGCACATTTTCACAGATTCTGCAAGTGGTTCACATACTTTTTCTTGCAACTGTATATATGTATATAGGCCTATATACATCACCCTTTAATGTCAGAGAAAATAATAAAATCAGAGAATACAGTTCTTTATGGAAAAATAGTACTTTGCATATTATACTGTAAAAACACATCTATAGTTGATTTTATAGTGCATCATAACTAGAGATGAAACAATATGAAAATTTCGTTTCATGATTATAGTGACCAAAATGATCATGTTATCACGGTATCGTTAAAATGTGCTAGTAATGTTAAAAAAAAAAGTACTGATACTACACAGTGAAATCAAATCCAGTGTTAATTTCGTTGACTAAATATTTTCGTCATTATTTTCGTCACGAATATATTTTTGCTGACGAAAACGAAACGAAAACTAAAAAAGAAGTCACTGATGAAGACTAAAACTATGACTAAATTGATTGACATTATCGTCAACGAATAAAGGACGAGATGAAAATAGACTGTGACGAAAATCCAATCAGCAGACGGGAGAAATGCGAGGAATGAACAAAAGAACCAATCGGCAAAACGGAACAGGCGAGACTGCATGAGAAGAGAACCAATCAGAGCCTGACTTATTGAGACGTGAAGCGAAGGTATTCAGTCTTGACTGAGCTCGCGCAAAGACTATAGAATAACACAAGACGTGCGTGTCACTCGTATTGTTTTGAATGGGAGAAAGTGTAACGCGCAATATGGCGGAATAAGTCCCGCCTTCTAAATAAGAGATAATCGCCGACTGGTAAAGTCATCGCGTCAGCCATTAGATGTTGCTGCATAAAAGCTTTTGAATTGAAATAAAGACACAGTTGTGTTGAAATAAAGTTGAATTTGTGTTTTATATATTTTGGTTAAGTTTGTTTCCTATACCAGCGGTAAAAAATTGTCTAGTAAATCTGTTATTGATTTAAGTCTTATTTTAGTCGACTAAAATACCAAGCAATTTTAGTCGACTAAAATACCAAGCAATTTTAGTCGACTAAAATAAGACTAAAATTAAAACAAATCAGATGACTAAAACTTGACTAAAACTAAAAAGAATTATAGTCAAAAGACTAAGACTAAAACTAAATTAAAATTTCTTGTCAAAATTAACACTGATCAAATCACCAAGTTTTTGTGGAAAACCAACAAACAACAAATAAAATTAGCATCAATATGCAATTTTTGTTTGTATAAATATTAAAATAACAACATTAAAAAGATTTTAAAGGAGTGTTTTACAACATAACATGTTATCTACTAACATGAACGACAAATTCAAATAAAGTTGTCAAAAAAAAAGTTTTATAAAAAGATAAACCTCACATTTCAGTTTTTAAATAATTTATGAAAAGGATGAGTCAAAATGATAAATTAATGTAATTTTTTATGGAACAGCAGAAATACAGCAGTTTCCCCGGTAATCTCTGTAAACACAGCAGCGCTGGGATTATAAACACTACTTTCATAGGCTGTACACAGAGGGATGATGAAAAGCAAATGCCATCGAAACTTTTCTAAAGACAATTGATTCACCCTTAGAAATGCATTCAAATAATTAATTCATACATATTCAAATAATTTCTCTCACCACTCTGCCTTCCATGACGTTTTCCCACAAAACAAAATCTACGCTGCATGTTGTGCCTCCGGGAGACTGCTGCTAACTTTGCTTAATCTTGCGTGATTGAAATTTTGACATCCCGATTTTTTCTATTGTGAATTGTTTTTCTGTTATATTGCAATTACATTTGCAGGTTCATAAATAAATTAAAATAATAACCTCACAGCCAATATGTCAAACTTGATTTCCATTGGAGGGGGTGGGACACCTGTCTATATTAGCTCACTCTAATTAGATGAAAAGTAAGGCTTGGCGAGCTACCTCTAATCAAGCCAAAAGCTACTAGTAGCTCGCGAGTGACGTGTTGGAGGCCCCTTCTGTATACATATCGGCCACCCTGCTCTCTAAGATGTTGGCATCGGCCATCAAAAATAAAAATAATATTGGTTTACCATTACCTATTACACAGTTTGATCTCAAAATCAGCTAATGATAAACAACATGTATAACATAACATCTGTTCCTGATATACTCTTTCGACTATTGTGAACTCAAGTTGAAACATTTATGTGGCCAAGCACAAATGAAACGCATATCAATTGGATAAACTGTCAGATAAACTGTAACTAAGAAAAACTAACCAGAAAAAAAAAAAAAAAAACTAAAACTGAAATAGTATTTTAAAATTACCTCTGGTCTCCCAGAACAGCCCGCGCTCCGAAATACCTCTTCAACTCTGTCTCTGGATTCAGATTCCTTTGCGACCCAGAAGAAAAAGAGATAATTTGAGATTAAATATTTGTCTTATTACATTTGAATGGCACGGAATTATGACATGAATACATCTCACCTGTGTTCCACGTACAACACAGGTCTGTGTTCGGAGGCGCTGTTGTCTGTGCTTTGATGCGACAGGCCTTTGCTCCTATCCAGGGTCTCTAAAATAGCATCAATATTATCTCCTGCACCCAAATTGTCCTGACAATCACAAAAACACTAAATTAGACACACTAAGCATGTGATAAACAGATCTATATTGTTAATAACAAATAACTTACATTTCAGACAATACTCTCTTTATTTTGCCAAAGACAATAGCCCCAAAAGAAGCTAAACCCATGAACACAGACACAGAGTGATAAAAACAGTGAATCCCTGCAGTGATGTTATAAAAAATATTGGCACTCATAGAACACTGCTTGACAAATGAATTTAGAGGACCAGGGCTATCCATTATAAGCCTAAATACAGTAGTCAACATTTGAAGTGAATCAAAAGGTAGAGGGGTCTTATCGGGTTCAAAAATCTGTACCCGACTCTTCTTTCTAGTAATATGGCACATAGTCTTAGAGTTGGTACTCGACTAACTGGGTCCCAGGTCAAAAAGTACACAGACCGGCTAAACCGACCATCTGCTAGCCGCCTCACGTCACAGAAGTCATAAATCTCAGCACACAGAGACTCTTTCATCTAGATATCATAATATGGAGATTAGGGCTGGGACAATAAATCGATTCTTGATTCACGATACAATGATACTGGATTGATTCTGATATTTTCAGAATGTAACGCGATTCTCTCTCAAATCAATTCTGAGCTTAGTTTTTAACAGCAGATGGCACTATGTGCTTTAGAAACAGCCGTACTCTGCTTGGTTCCAATTCCTTACACACCACTTAAACCAAAAATTATCATTCATAAAGCCAACCCAAAAAGGTTGAAGCAAATTACAAGGGAGTTCACAGTGGGCTGTTTACACATTAATCTCATGTCATAAAAGCATTCTGAGCCAAGGTGCAAGTATATTTAACCACTTACATAACTCAAACACAGAAGCGCTCTCCAGCACTTTTCTTCGTGAGTATTTGAATGTGCGGTTAAAAACTAACAGAGCACCATCTGCTGTAAAAAACTAAGCTCAAAATCAATTCAAGACAGAATCGCAATACATTCGGAAAATATCAGAATAGATCCAGAATCATTGTATCGCGAATAGCGAATCGATTTATTGTCCCAGCCCTAATGGCGATTGTGTCTGTTCCCTGAACTAGTAGATACAAAAAACCAAAAAAACTCCAGAACCCATTTAAGGGTAAGAATTTAACTGATGTTCAACAAATAAAAAAAGCCCAGATATAATACAGATAAACAAATGATAACGCTCGGTTTGCTGAATATTAGATCCCTTTCTACAATTACATTTCTTTAAATGAGTCTACCCACCAAAATTACCTTTATAAACTAGGAGTGGGAGAAAAAAAAAAAAAATGCATCACGATTCTCTCTCCAATGATTCTGGATCCATTTTGAGAATTTCAGAATAAATTCTGAGCTTAGTTTTTAACCGCAGCGATGACGCTGTGTGTTTTAGAAACATCCTTATTTTGCTTGCTTCCAATTCCTCACACACACACACACCACTCGAACCTTCCATAAAATAATCTTTCATGAAGTTCAGAAAGTTTGAAGCGAATAACAAGAAATGCGAACTTTGAGAAATGCGTGTTTTGCTTGATGATACACTCGCAGTGTGCGGTCTCACCCCCCTGTATTTTCCTGAACCTTTTAAACCCGAAGTGTGCCGCTGGTGGTACACCACCCCCGAGAAAACATTCATAATTAAATTACTAACAAACCACTGACAATAAGTGATATAATCATCAAGAAATTCAGGCGAAGATTTTCAGACAATGTCTGCGAGTCAAGAAGGGCAGCAAAGAAGCCATTTCTCTTCAAGGAAAACATCAAGGACTGACAGAAATTTTGCAGGAAGTACAAGGATTAGACAGCAGAAGACTGCAAAGTCAGGGCTCCAGTCTGGAACCATGTTGTCCAACTGAAAAGAGCTGCCATTTTCTTTTGTACATGAGAACCATCAAACAGCAAACAAAGGGAAAGCAAAATGAAACCATGCTACTCCTTTGAGCTGTGCAGCATTAAGCATTTATCAGCTCGGACCAATAATAGACAGCGCAGCGTGAGCTCAGAACAAGTTTACTCATGGGCCGGTCTCAGTCACGTGACACAGTTATTACACAGCCCTGGGAGATCAAGTGAGAAAGTGTCGCCGCAGTTCTCTGTGAGAAGCATTCAAACTCGGCACAGAATTCTGTTATAAATCATAGATATCAGATCAAACAGCACTGATGTACAAACCAGGAGAAACATTGTGCCATGAACAAACTAGTTTTAGAGGTTTTTTCAGTCCACAAATCACCAACATTCATCATGGATTTAATGTAATAATGCTAACTGTAACCATGGTATTGTGGCAGAAATAGTAAAAAGTTATTACATTATTAATTTCAGGGTTTGTACATCCTCTTGAGAGTGAAATTCAAGCACTTTAAGAGCCTAGACAAGGCTTTCTTCTGTGTAGGCATAAATCCACCTCTGCGTGAAATGTCATCAATTTTATTTATTTTTGTGTTCCAAAAAAGATAATAATGCTTTAAGTTGGCATTTTTATCGCTATGCATTGTTTCTTACATATTTGCATTGGTAAACAATTTATTTATTATTAGTAGTAGATGCACTATACTTTTATTATTTAGAAAGTGACCAATAATTTGTGACCGGTATTTTATATATAGATTGATTTCTCCTCTCTATACTGTTTCTCAAGCGTGTTCTCTCATCAACACTGCTGCTACGTGAATATGACGCATCACAACACTATGGAGACCGAGGCATGTCCAGAGAGTCACATAAAATATAGATTACCATGGCTTTACAAAGGCCTGCTTGTGAAAGGGCCATGAGTTAGAAGTCAGAAAGCACTTAAGTTAATTTATGATTTGCTGTCTGTACCACATTTAGGGCCATATGATTACTGCGATGCAGAAAATACGGACAGAATCGTGGAATCCACCCATAAAAAAAAAAAAAAAAAATTTACTGTATAGCTTGGAATGTTACGGGGATGAATAAGTCAAAAGTAGGTGGGTACACTTAAATCAAATCACGATATGGACTAGTGAATATTAAACCACATGAAGGCTATTTGAATATGAATCCTGCATGTTCTGCGTGTCTCTGTGAATGAATGGCGGAGACCCGCGAATACGTATACTACACATACTGAAGTAGGCGTGATGCTCGCAATGTTTTTTCCAGCGTCTGCCATCTGACTATAAGATGACATGAACACAAACTTATCTCCAGAGCTGCTCTGAGAGTCACTTCATGAGCATTTCACCATTTATTTTTAGAAAACTACTGTCATATCATATACACACAGAAACTTCAAGATCGTCACAGAAACCCGTCAAAATAAAAGTTTGGTTTAACTTGTGACAAACATATCCCTATTACTATTGTAATACTATGCACTACTATTGTATTACTATTGTACAGTATAATTATGTCTTAATATAATACTAATAATAATAATATTATCATTAAGACTATATTTTTAAAAGGAATAATCACAATTCATCCATGTTTTAATTTTAACAGTAAACCTGTTGTGCAGCACTTTGTTTGCCAAAAAATAAAAGGGTTTAAATTAAAATACACAGCACAGAATTTCTGAAAAACTTAAAATACTATTATTTTAAACAAATCCATAATATAAATCAATAAATCAAATAGATTTTTATTATTTCAATTAATTAGACATGTTTTTGATTAAACCATTAAAATGGAATTCAGAAACATTTAAACGGAAAACATAATTTGGTAAAAAATAAAAATAAAACCAATTTCATAGGGCCTTACATAATGAAGCCCGATGCAATTATAATTTTCATGTCCAGCGCCCATGTTGTTTAAATAGCAAATGCACTCACGCCCATCAGTTCGCCCATGGGCATGCTAGTCTGAAAACAAGATGTGTTCAGGCGCATTGTTGGCATGTTGCCATTTTGAGACAACTGAAAACGACTGCGCTATTTACCAACAAAAACCTGGTCTAAAGTCAATGGTGCAGTATTTTTTTTTTATTTAAAGGGCGTGTTAGAAATATGCACCTACAGGCGGGTGTACAACGCGTGTACACTCTGGTTGTTACACACACAGGGATGCGCAGCAGCGCACAAACATGTCAAATATTAAAAAAACAGGATGTAAAAGATTATTACTTTGCACATAAAGATAAAAATGCCTACACGTCATAATGGATAGTCATTGCATGTATCAGAATTACCTATTTGCCGTAATGACGAATGAAATTGGCTAATTATTTGACCAATCGTGGCAATACACACATTTAAACTGATTCGTCACGTTGAGGGTGTCTATATTCCGCCATGTAAATAGCAATCCGTCATGGTGCAAGCGCACCTGGCTTTTAAAAGGAATGGGAGACGACACTCTGATTGGTTTATTGCACATTACACCCAAAAAACACCCATGACTCATTAAGAGACTAGGTACAACCTTTTTGGACCATGCGCGCCATTTTTTTTCGTTGTTAAACTAGCAAAAGTGGATTTGGACATGCCCTAAGTGCAACTGTGCCATGTGCTTCAGACCATGCGCTTAGGTCGATTAAAATAAGGCCCATAAATTCTTCGGTGTAAGGGAAACAAGTTTCTTCTCATTAATGAGCACTCTGAGACGCAGGAAACACTGTTTTTTTGAACCGCACGTGAAAAAATAAACTGACTGATTTGCAGCAGACTTCTAGTTCCCAGCATGCTTTGAATTAGACTGTATAAGGAAAAGAAATGTTGAAATTAAGTGTTATTTTGCGTTTTGGAACAAGATTAATATGGGGAGAGAGGTGTTAGTGTTTAATGTTCTGTTATGTTGGGATTTACAGGGCTTTCTGTTATGTTGGAGTTTTATAGGGTTACCACTGTGGTGAAGAGCAGAGCCTGCGGTTAGGTCGAGGATGGGCATGTATGCAAATATATAGTGACTGTCTCTTTGATAATTACTTTAAGTAGTACAAAAAAATTTAAAGTTCAACTAAATCTTTGAGTTAGATAACTTTAAAAAATTTAGTTAGTTTACTTATAGACGTGGACAAAATTGTTGGTACCCTTATCTTTAATAAGTATGGTGTCTCTTTTCATCTGTATGCTGCCGACACAAATTTATATCCCTTTGAAGCGTGATAATAAACACGCTTTAAAGCCTATTTTAGATTGCCTCGATTAACTAAAACTTTGGCTTGCAAGTAATTTCTTAAGCCTCAATGAGAGTAAAACTAAATTTATTTTGTTTGGCTCAAATGACCACTGTGTACATGATTTTGATTCAGAACTTCTTACTCCAGGCCATAAGCATTCGGCACCATTCTTCTATTAGTGGCATTACAATCGGGTCTGTAGAGACCAGACTCTCTTTATATGCAGATTATTTACTTTTACTTTTAAATGATGCTGCTGATTCTTTACCCCCCTTAATGGATTTGATAAGTCATTTTGGTTCTTTTTCCGGGTATTCAATTAACTGGATGAAAAGAATTGTTGTTCCTCTTGGCAGTAATTTTCCTAATAATTTTTTTTTTAGAGTCCCTCCCTTTTAAAATTGTTCGTGATCATTTTACTTATTTAGGATTGGCAATTCCAACAGATCCAAAACACATATTTAAGCTTAATTTTATGGCTGCAATAAAGGGCCTTAAATCCACCATTGAAAAATGGAGAATCTTACCATTATCGTTGATTGGCCGTATTAATGCTATAAAAATAGTGGCCCTTCCGAGGTTTTTATATTTGTTTCAGAATTTGCCTATTTATCCCACAAAATCTTTTTTTTTTTTTTTTCTAGACTCTATAATTTTTTCTTTTACTTGGGGTTTTAAGGCACATCGTATCTCTAAGGTACATTTAGAAAAATCTTAAGCGCTAGGTGGATTGGCAATGCCAGTTTTTCCAACATTATTATTGGGCAGCGAACATAAAGGCTTTGATGTGTTGGAATTATGGCTCACCCTGTTTTGATCAGAGTGCAGTGGATACCCCTAGCTGGATTCACATGGAATCTCTTTCTGTAAATAAGAGTTGTCTCCCTGCTTTACTATTATCCAATTTGAGTGTACCTTTAAAGAACGTTACTAAAAATTTTGTAGTGCATAGCTCTTTAAGGATATTAAAACAAATTAAGAAATTTCTTGGTATCACACAGCCCTCTCTTTATTCTCCCATATGTGAGAATCATAATTTTATACCTGCTTTGAGTGATAGAATCTTCCAAATTTGGAATAATAAAGGTCTTTCTACATTTAACGAGCTGTACACAGATGGTCACTTTTCCTCCTTTGATCACCTTCTTAGTAGATTTCATCTTTCTCGTTCTCATTTTTTTCGTTACTTGCAGATTTGGCATTATGTTCGGCAGGCTTTCTCTGACTATAGGATTCAGCAGGAAGAGCACCGTTTCTATAACCTAGTGTGAAGAGCACCAGACTATAGGCATATGGTTTCACTATTTGTTTCCCTGTTCTCTTCGCAGTTGAATACATCTTCTGATTATCTTAGGGTAGCCTGGGAAAAGGAGGCTGGTGTCAACTTATCTGTCAACCTCTGGTCTGAAATCTTGAAGAGAATACATAGCTGTTCTATCAACGCAAGACTTCAATTAATTCAGTTTAAAATTGTACACACTGCACTATTCCAAAACAAAACTCCATAAGATCTACCCAGCTGTGTCTCCTTTGTGTGATCGATGTCAGGGTGCAGAGGGAACCGTATCTCATTCTTTTTGGTTTTGCCCGAAACTCCAGAATTACTGGCAAGATATTTTCTCTTGGTACTCAGTGGCATATGATCAGACTCTTCCTCCTAAAATGAAATTCTGACACAGTGTCCTCTTTACCTTATAATTTGCAGCTGGCATTAATGTTGGGCATGGTTGTGGCCAAGAGTATAATATTAAGGGATTGGAAAGCCACTGCTCCCCATGTTTTCAGAAATGGCTGGCTGAGATGGTGTCTGTCTTAAACCTTGAAAAAAAAAATACGGCTTAACCCTCTGGGGTCTGAGGGTTTTTGGGGTTTTTGTGCTTTTTCAGTTGTTCATAAACATATTAATGGAAAAAGTGTCATTACACTGAACTTGGCTACCATAACATGTGAGCAACATGTATGTATGTTTGTATGTATTTTTGAAGAAATAACGTTTATGCGTGGTTAAAAAACAAAAAACTTAAGTCACTGAAATAAGGCCACAAAGCTAATATTATACATGTGTTCACAAAACTTCTGGGTATTGGTATCTGGGTATTTTGCTTCAAAATGTAAAAATTATTCTGCCTACTCGTTCATATAAAACAATATATAGATTAAAATTTTGAAAGACACTTTTTGTCAAGAAACACAGTATGCGTGGAGGCATGAATCTTCATGAATAATGCTTTGATTCACACCTGAAAAGACAAAGACCCGCATAATGAGCCCTTTCAGTCAGGTAGGCTATGTGAAAAAACCCTCTGTGAAAATGCTGTTAAAAGTATTAATGTTAATATAATGTCCACTCTTGACAAAAAAACATGATTTTTGTGATCTCATCCATGCACTTATTATTGCACATGTGAAGAAAATTTTGTATAGGCCTATTATAGTTTAAATTACAGTACCAGTCAAAAGATTGGACACATTAATATTATGTTTTTAAAAGAAGTCTCAAGTCTCTAAGAAATAATGGTTTTCTATTTTAATATACTTTAAAATATAATGTATTTCTGTGATGCAAAGCATCTGAACATTCATGTTACCTCTATGGCATTTCATATAGGCTATTATATATATTTGTTATATTATATAGCCTAAATGTGCAGTTGACAAACTATACATCATTAAAAAGATCTGAGACTCAAGCTTCACATTTTGACCTCTGTTTTACTCTTATAGTGACCGTAATTTGTTAATAGCCTATGCATCAGGAGTTATGAATATGAAAATTTGTTACCTTTGACAAAACATCCATCAGGGCTTTTAGCTTAAAAGCATGCACATTTGGAGAAATATTGATGGATTCTCATATGTTTATGTCAATTTTCTATACAGAGGAGAAATATTTATTCTTTATTTATTGTCATCACTATGAGCGCTGGATACTGCGTTTTAAATTCATACTTGCAGCCGGAGGGCGCTCTGTGCACATTTAGTCCACAAATGACTCAGTGAAGAACAGGCATATAATGTGACATTCCAAGAACTAACAGAGGCTTCCAGAGATCGCCAACCATGGCTACAACATGCAGATAGACACTTTTGAAGATAATACACGATTGCGATGATGTATACATGTATTGCCTCAGAATTTGCGTCTGAATAGCGCTCGCTCCGTGAGCGTGGCCGAATTAGCGGATAATGAGCTGACTCACGGACGTCTGACGTGTCTCTTTTCATACAGATTACGCAAAAACAGAGAATTTTTGTTTTCGATTTGACTTAGACAATTTAAAACCTGACATTCAAACGTTTTAGACATAAGTCTCATTTCTTTGTGATTAGTATTCACTAAGTTTCAGTTAATTTTCCGAGAACTATCAGATTGGACTTTGTTCAGAGAGAGACTGCGGCTCGCGCATCATGTTTGTTTTCTTTATTTTGCAAAAAGAACATTGTTTTTACTCTGAGTGTTACTTCTTTTACACAAATAAAAGATGATATTTCACAGATTAAAATGGTGTATAACTCTTAATTGTATGTGCAAAATTGACAGTATTTTGAGTCTCTTTCATACTGATAATAAAAAAAGCAAGGTGATATCGCCGGCGCGACCAGCCGACCTCTGAGTGTTAATGAAGCAAAGTCTCTTAATTTTTCCATGGTCTGGGGTCCCTTCCTCGAACATTTACATGATAGCAGAACTTAAAGATAGTAATACATCTGTTATACTATGTTTTTTGTGCTGATTTCTATCCCTCCAATTGTATGAGTTATATTTATTTTTTGTACTTTATCTAGGCATGTATGTCATCTGTAATTTCGTCTGGCCTTTTTTTTTTGGGGGGGTTGTTGCTGTTTGTTTGTTGTCGTTATAAAACTAATAATAATATTGAGAACTTCTTACTCCATACAGCAATACATGTGTAAGAAATTTAGGCGTTTGGTTTGATGATAATCTTAAATTTGATAAACAGATAAGTGCTGTGGTCAAGTCGTTTTTATCATCTTCGTCTTCTGACGAAGGTGAAGCCATTTTTGTCTCTAAAAAAGCTTAAAATGGTTATGCATGCTTTTGTAACATCTCGATTGGATTACTGCAACTCATTGTATATCAGTCATGTGTTTCTCATCTGCAGTTGGTTCAGAATGCAGCGACTCGGCTTCTTTGTGGGAAGCGTAAACGTGTCTATTACACCAGTTTTGATTTCATTGCATTGGCTGCAAGTCAAATATAGAATTGATTTTAAAATTGTATTGTTTGTCTATAAATCTCATCATAATTAGGCTCCACAGTACCTATCTGATTTGTTACATCCATACACTCAGTCAAGAGCACTCAGATCGGCTGATTCTGGTTTATTGCAAGTTCCCAGGGCGTCTCTTAAAAACAGAGGTGATCGTGCTTTTTCTGTTGTTGGCCCCAAGTTGTGGAATAGTCTCCCAATTCATATTCAAGCTGCCTTAACTGTATCTATTTTTAAGTCTACTCTTAAAACTTATTTCTTCTCCCTGGCATTTAATATTTCTTGACTTGCTGTGCAATGATTCTACAGTGTGTTTTTTATAGATTGTGTCTTATTGTTTGTAATCTTATTGACTGTTCTGTTTTGCATAGTCTGTGCAGCACTTTGGTCGACTTCGGTTGTTTTAAATGTGCTATATAAATAAACATTGTATTGTACCCTTGATAAATATGATCAAATATGATCAAAGATGACTGTAAAAATAAATCTCCATTGTTTATCCTTTTGATCTTTAATAAAATTAGCAAAAATCTAACCTTTCATTGAAGGAAAAGAATTGAAAGTGTGTGTGTGGGGGGGGGGTCACATTATGAAATATGACTGAAGTATCTCTGAAGTATATTCCCATTCATATTTACATTTTTTTAACACACCAGGGAGATCATGAACATGAAACTGTCCAGCCAGGAGTCTAAACATGAGGAAACACAAAGGCCAAATTCCCTTAATCATTCATTACAATGAGTAAAACCAAAGAATATAGTTCTGATGTGCAGCAAAAGATTGTTGAGCTTCACAAAATAGAAAGTGGCAGTAAGAAAATAGCTAAAGCATTAAAAATCCCCATTTCCACTATTAGGGCAATACTTAAGAAGTTAAAAATCAACTAAAGATGCTACAAAGATTAGTTGAGCCTTGAGTCTCAGAAAGCCAAAAAAAAAAAAAAGAGATCAAACAGCACCAACATGCCCACAAGTTGTTCGGGAGGTTTTCAAGAAAAATCCTCTGCTCTCATCCAGAAACAATCTACAGCATATTCAGTTGTCAGACAAGACTTGAACTTCAAATGGGACCGGCTTCTATGGTCAGATGAAACTAAAAAAAAAAAGAAAGGGCTTTTTGGCAGCAAACCCACCAGATAGGTTTGGTGCACACATGGATAAAAGTACCCCATGCCCATGGTTAAATATCCTGCTGGATCTTTAATGTTATGGGTCTATTTTTCTGCTGGAGGTCCTGGACATCTTGTTCAGATACATGGTATCATGGATTCTATCAAATACCAACAGATAAAAATATAAAAACCTGACCGCTTCTGCTAGAAATCCAATAATGGGCAGCGGTGGTTGAATCTTCCATCAGGACAATGATCCAAAACAAACATCAAAACCAACACAAAAATGTGTCACTGAGCACAAAATGAACCTTCTGCCATGGCCATTCCAGTCTCCTGAACTGAACCCTAAAGAAAATGAGTGGAGTGAACTGAAGAGAAGAAGCACCAACATGGAGCTGGGAATCTGAAGGATCTGTAGAGATTCTGCATGAAGGAAGAGACCATCTCTGATCCCTTGTCAGGTGTTCTTCAAACTCATCAGGCATTATAGGTGAAGAGTCAGAGCTGTTATCTTGGCAAAAGGAGATGGAAAAAAGTATTGAATAAAATGGTGCCATTAATTGTCGCCAATGTGTTTTGGAGAAAAACATTTATTAGTGGTTCAAGCATTTAGTGCTGAAACCCTACACTGTAAATTATTTCTGTTGTTTACACAGTATTATACTGTATCTCAACAGTTTCTTGCTGTATAAGCTGTGTACAGTGTGTTACTGTACATTTTGTTTTTTTCACAGTATTATATTGTATTCTCAACAGTTGAGCACTGTGTACACGGTTGACAATATGTTACTGTAGATTTACAATGCATTCTGGGAAATGATCAGTTACTGTAAATCTAAATACAGCAGTGCAAATTGACCGCGAAAAACACCACACAGAATTTCGCAGGTAAAATTGCTATACCTACATAAAAATAAATAAATAAATAAAAAATCAGGACTGGGTGTCATGCATTAACACTCTTAATTTCTGCCAATGGGGGGTGCATGAGAGCAGCATTTGAAAGAGTTTTTCCTGTAATGTCAGAAACGTCTTCTCTGCGACCTGGAAAAGTGCTTTATCTGGTGAGTAATACATATTAATATTTCATGCATACAGACATTCTAGCTAACGTTAATTCTAGCTAATATATTTATTGTTAGTTTAGAATATCTGACCGCGATTTCGATATTCAAGGTTTATATTCAACATTTTACTAGTGTATAAGCTGTGTGCGATACTCATTCAATGTAGTTTGCGACATGTTACTGTGGACTTAAATACAGTAATACGAAATGACTGCGAAAAACAACCACAAACTGCCATTTTGTGAAGAAGTCTTTCAGTTCTGAGCAACTTTGAGGGCGCATTCGCCTCGCGTCGCTGTCTGTAAAGTTCGCCATAAATATCTTGTAAGTGAAAAATCTTTATTATTTGTTTAAATGCAAACCAAAATGTCAGTAATAGCGTTAATCTTAGTTTAGAAGAACTGCCCGCGGCGTTGATGTTCGATAACGTCTGACTGTAAGTTAGAAGCGGATTTCATTCCTGTTAATAACTTAAAATACTTGATTAGTAAATGTGATTTTATAAACCTAGATCGTACATGTAGCCTCTTACGGTCAGAATTAACTAATAATTCGTTATTTAACCATTTTATGTCGGTGGAAGTGCTGGTGCGTTCATTGTTTTATCAGGTTGGAGATTGAAAATCGATCAGTGTATCCTGAAATCGGATAACGTTACCCGTGGTTAGGATTCGGATACGAATACTTGTTATAAAATTCAAATTTTGATTCCTCTAATCAATTCATGCGCGCTCATTTTCTTGTAAATCAGGTGTTTTTACACGTCTGTGAGGACCTGATTGGCGATCTGCCAGGACCTTGCGCGTTCAGTGTGATAGTAAATTAATTGATTTTATACAACAGTTCAACAAACGAGATGTTAGTATTAAGTGAGTTATATACATGATTTATTATGTTTTTGCTCAGTTTAGCCCCAAAAAAAAGCCAGAGCAGAACTTATTAAAACTTCTGTTTTTCTTAAAAATACGACAATCGCTTAAAATAGCCTGTCATTTTTGAGGTCATTCCAAAAAGAGATGATCATTCAAAACTACTTTTAGTCTACTTTTATTTGGAGCTTAAACTTAGGCATTGAAAATTTGCATTGAACATTAGTTGGCCACCGTTTTGACAGTATTTTAACTGACTTGTCTGTTCTCTTTTGTCCACAGGTGTGATCTGTGCAATTTAAGAAGACCTATCCATCTTGACGATTGGTGAATTGTAATTCAAATCTATTTATCTTACTACTATACCTTGGACCAAAACTGGCTCACTGAGGAAATTTATGTTATCTCCATCTTTAGAAATGGGTTTCTCTTGCAAACGGTTGAATAGGAGCATATCTCAGCTGAAGTTCCAAGGCAGTGATGCTAGTAGCCGACCATGTGAAGTGAAATCCGATGGAGAGCGCTTGGGAGGTAGTGCTACCCAGAACTGGTGCTTATTGCGGCTTCTCCGTTCTTGTTGGTAATCGGATCAAGAACCCATTGGAAGACAAAGCTTGGCAGTTGTGCCTTAAACTCAGAGAAATAGTAGAGCTGATTTGTGCGCCTAAGATCCATGTCAACCAGGTGGCATATTTTAAGATTATTATCAGGGAATATCTCCAATCTAGAGTAGCTCTTTTTCCAGACACATTTATCAAGCCAAAACACCACTTCTTACTCCACTATCCTGACCTCATACTGAAATTTGGACCTCTCATTCGCCTCTGGACACTGCGCTTCGAGAGTAAACACTTATTTTAAGCAGTGTGCTCGGAAGCTCCACAATTTCAAAAATCTTGGTGTCACTTTAGCAGAAAGGCACCAACTGTTGCAGGCCTATCTTCACAGTGGGAATATTTTTCCTTCCATTCTCCAAGTTGGTCAGGCAAATTAATTTGATGCCCAGATGTATAACGCAGCAATTCAGGAAGCTGTGCGGTTCAGGGGCTTGACTAAAGACAACACAATAGAAACATCTACTGTGACATACAAAGGCACATTATACAAAAAGGGCATGAGTGTTGTTCTTGTTGTCAATGATAGTGGCTATGTGCTAGGTAAGATTGTTTTAATATTAGTCAAACAGGAAATGGTTTATTTTGTGTCTGAGAAACATCAGTCAGTGCCAGTGTTGGACCTTGGTGTGCATTGCCTCCAGTATGACCTCGAGACTCAATATGTTTGTGTGTGTACCAACAGTCTTGCTGACTATTACCCACTGCCTGTCTATAGAAAGTTTGATCTTGATCTTGCTGTGCTCCATCATTCTGTCTGTCTAGGTGAAAAGTGATGGAGGACATCATAAGAGGCACCCTTCCCCATCTGGATAGTAAGACTGTGGAGACTATAGTTAAAGATTTGTCCTCATTGGGAGTAAGGGAGATTGACGACTTTATGTACATCAAAGAGGATGACATTAGACATCTTCTGTCCATAGTTGATTGCAGAAAACTACTACAAAGATGCAACAACAGAGGTCAATATTTAGTTAATGTAAATAATGTAAATAAATAGTCTGCATCTAACATGTTGTTGCGGAATCTAGAGATCCTATGTGGGACATAAAAGTAAACAAAAGCATGTAAATAATTTATTTAGATAATTTACAGGTTTTGATTTTAGTATAGGGCAAATGTTTTAGCCTGGTATACACCCAATATCCCATTGCAATACTGATGCATGTTATTTATTATTTATTTATTTTATTTTTGTTAATATTTTTCAGCCATAGACTTATATTTACTTTGTGCATTATAATATTGGTCATACCATGAGAATAAGTTATAAAATCATAAAAATAAATGATAATAAAAATGGTTAACTGTAAACGGTAAAACAACTAACAGAATAAGTTAAATTAAGCCTGTTGTATTTGTCTAAATGTTTTCTGTAACATTTGAACCAAAACAATTTACAAAGAGGTGTTGTAATGTTATAGACAACATGGTTTATTTCAGTTATGAAATTGACAGATATAGTTACTCCACCTTTTTGCCTTAGTTGTCTGTGGCAGGGCTACACTGAATTTTTGTTTTTCTTTAGATATTGGAGCCCAACAGAACAATCTGCTAAGTGACTCTGCTGCGTCTGACAGAAGAGACAGACAAGGCGGCTCATGGTCAGAGTGACTGTTGATGCCATTAGGGAAATATGTTTAAATCCCACTTTGAGTCAGTGTGCTGTAGTTGCAAAAAGCATCGTTGAACAATATCCAGACTGTTTTGAAGACAGAACTGATGAGGGAGATCGAATGGGCAGTGGACACTTCACTTTGTGTTCACAATTAAAGACAAGATTAGACAACCTGAACAGGAACAACACCCTCGCATGCCTAAGAAAACCAAAAAGGCCTGCTGTGATGGTGGAGAATAGCCAGCCAGCACCATCCAGAAAATGTGCAAAAACCGACAGCTATGGCTGTATAAACTGGCAGCCAAGCGAGCTACCAGAGGGAGAAACAAGACACTCTCTAAGTGAGAAGAAGGAGGAGCTTAAAAGCATTTTCACTCAAGAGGGCCAAAATGGAGCAGATAAGGCAAGAGTAAATGAACTGATGATAATCACATATGAGGCCCAGCGACGTGCCATCAATGCATCACCTGCACCTAGCATTGACCAACTAAAGACTGATTGGCCTTCTCCTGTTCATGAAGAGATTTCTGATCTAGCATTTCAGTACACTTACAGGCATTGAACTAGAATCAAGACTCAGGGAGTCTATCACTGGAAAAGGAAGAAGGGTGCTCCATTTCTTCAAGTCTCAATTGCTGCGCTGGAGAAAAGGGGTTAGGACAGTCCTCGCAGACATAGAAAGAGAATCTGGAGATGTGGATCCTGGCCTAGCTGCCATATTGGTGATAATGGCATTCTTCAAAGAAAAAGAAGATTCACTTTTCCTTCTGGCTGATGTACAGTAATTGTTTTATTATATTTTCATAACATACAGGTTGTTTAGATGTTTGATTATTTTTTCCTTTGTAATGTACTGTTGGGAAATTAGATTACAATAAAAGAACACAATAAAAAAGTAGACTATAAAAGTAGACAATAACAATCTTATTTTTGAGGACCAAAGATATTATTTTAACATGATGAAACATTCTTATTTATAGGAATAGTTCTTCTAAAAATGAAAATTCTGTTATCATTTACTTACCCAACAGTTGTTCCAAACCTGTATGAATTGCTTGTCCCCATTGACTATGGAAGTCAATGGAGACCAGCAATTCATACAGGTTTGGAACAACTTCAGGTTGAGTAAATTAGGGGTGCACAATATATATCGGCCGATGATTAATGCGCATCTCGTCAGTAAAGCCGGTTCTCTAATCAGCGGTAAATTCCATCATGTGCGCGATTTCACATAGAGCAGCTGACAAGCTGGTTCACAGACAAGCTGCGCAAATCCACGTTCATTATAAGCTTGGATTTGCGCAGCTTGTCTGTGAACCACGGCTCTGTGTAGTAACAGCTGCTCTATGTGAAATCACGCACCTGATGGAATTTACCGCCGATTAGAGAACCGGCTTTACTGACAAGATGCGCATTAATCATCGGCCGATATATATCGTGCACCCCTGGAGTAAATGATGACAGAATGTTCAATTTTGGGTGAACTATCCCTTTGAATGTGCAATGGTATAAATATTCTTTTATTTGCCTTTTCAGAATGTGATCTCAGATCTTAGCTCTGATTCTTTCCCCATTGTGTTGACTTTTTCATACAGGAAACTACCACACAGGCAGATGCAGAGACTCAGCTTTCCCTGCCCAGCACACCAAAGATTGTCCTGTTGGGTAAGATTCATATACTTGACTTGCGCAATCACTAGGGTAACAAAACCTGTATTGCTGTTGTACTAGACTAATGTGTGACTTCTTTCACTACTAACGAAAGATTTGTAAAGACGTCAAAAATGAATCCATTTGAATTAAGCAGTTTAACCAAAGTTGCCTGAAGCGATATAATCACTTTATATGATGATCAGATTTAAGTTGGCCTTTTATTGACAAAAAAAAGGCTTTTTTAAACTTTTATCAGCAAGGATAAACAAACCAAACTTATCAAGCTTAACCAAACTTTCTTGTACCCAAACCTCATTGGTTATTGCTTGCATGACATGCAACAACAAACCTCATTCTTAAGATTCCGTTACAAAATTTGAATGCTGTAAACATTGTAATAATACATTTTTGTTTACTCTTGATGACAGACAAATATGTATACAGTATATTTATATTTGCTTTACCTTTTTCTGAAATATCATTGCCCAGTGAAAAATTAAGTGTGATACATAAATATGTTTTTCAGGAGATTCCATTCTGTTTCCAAAAAAGTGGATGCTGGCCTTGGAGGGGAAGGTCGTCACAGAGTCCAGTCCCCTCCAGCAGGACTTCACTTCCGCCCTGGCTGTCCTCTTTGGGTCATTTTATGTTTTCAATGTGGAATACCAGGAGGATGCAGCCTCAACCCTGGAGTTCATCCAGAGGTAAATACTCTTCACTATGTACATTACTGGTCAAAAGTTTTTGAATGGTAAGATTTTTTAAATGTTTTTTAAAATAAGTCTCTTCTGCTTACCAAGGCTTCAGTTATTTGATCCAAAATACAGCAAAAACAGTAATATTGTGAAATATTTTTACAATTTAAAATAACTGTTGTCAAAGCTGAATTTTCAGCATCATTACTCTAGTCTTCAGCGTTACATGATCCTTCAAAAATCATTGTAATATGATAATTTGCTGCTCAAGAAACATTTATTATTATTAATGTTTAAAAACAGTTTAACAGTTTTGAAAAAACTAATTTTTTCAGGATTATTTGATTAATTTAACTGAAATATAAAGCTTTTGCAACATTATCAATGTCTTCACTGTCACTGTTGCTCAATTAAATGCATCCTTGCTGAATAAAAGTGGTAGTGATGTTACAAAAGCTTTCTATTTCAGATAAATACTGTTCTTTTGAATTTTCTATTCCAGTGGTTCTCAAACCTGTCCTGGGGACCCCCCACCACTGCACATTTTGCATGTCACCCTCATCTAACACACCTGATTCAAGTCGTCAGCTAATTAGTAGAGACTGCAAGAGTTGAATTGGGTGTGTTAGATGAGGGAGACATGCAAAATGTGCAGTGGTGGGGTGTCCCCAGGACAGGTTTTAGAACCACTGTTCTATTCATCAAATAATTCTAACAAAAATAACTGTTTTCAACATTGATAATAATCATAAATGTGTCTTGATCATCAAATCAGCATATTAGAATGATTTCTGAAGGATCATGTGACACCTGGATGATGATGCTGAAAATTCAGCTTTGCATCACAGAAATAAATTACATTTTAAAATATATTCAAATAAAAAAGTTATTTTAAAGTGTAAAAATATTTCACAATATTACTGTTCTTGCTGTATTTTGGATCAAATAAATAAAGACTTTGGTAAGCAGAAGTGACTTCTTTTAATTTTTTTACTTTTGACCCATAGTGTAGCTTAGCAGCTATTTCTTTACATGGCCTTCAGAGTGTGCTTTTATTAAAGGGTTTGTTCATACCAAAATGAAATTTCTGTCATTTACTCACCCTCATGTCATTCCACACCCATAAGACCTTTGTTCATCTTCAGAGCACAAATTAAGATATTTTTGATGACAGAATGCTGTCAGATTTCCTTCCATTGACTGCCTTCACAACTAACAAGAAAGAAGTTTGTTTTCGTGCATGAAGCAGGTTTGGTTGAGCTTCTGCTTATGTGCGCTGATCAATATTTACATGCGAGTAAAAGCCTAAATTAAATCTGTTCATCATATAAAGCAATCAAGCCTCTTCAGAAAATCTGTACTAAACTGCTCTATTCCTATGGATTAGTCCAATCTCTTTATGAAGTTTTTGAAGCGTCAAAGTGGTAGTTACGAAGGCAATCTATGGAATGAAATCTGACAGCATTCTGTCATCAAAAATATCTTAATTTGTCTTTCAAAGACGAATGAAAGTCTTACGGGTGTAGAATGACATAAGGATGAGTAATTAATGATAGAATTTTCATTTTGGAATGAACTAACCCTTTAAAAGGGGGGCCTCACATTTTAAGATTTCACATATGTTTTTCCTGTGTCTCTTTAAAGGGTTATTTCACACAAAATTTTAATAATGTCATTTATTACTCACCCTTGTGTCGTTCTACACCCGTAAGGCCTTCATTCATCTTCAGAACACAAATTAAGATATTTTTGATAGATTGCAATGTCACTGAACTTCAAGATCCATAAAGGTATTAAAAACATATTTAAAACCGTTCATGTGAGTTCAGTGGTTCAATCTTAATATTATAGAGCGACGAGAAAACTTTTTGTGCACCTAAAAAACAAAATAACGACTTTTCAACAATATTTAGTGATGTGCGATTTTAAAACCACACTTCGAATCTTTTGTTTCGAATCAGTGATTCGGATCGCGTGTCAAAATGCCAAACTGCTGAAATCACGTGACTTTGGCGCTCCGAATCACTGATTCAAAACAAAAGATTCAAGTTCAATGTTCAATGACGTTGCTGTCTATAGAGGCCTCACTGAGCCATCGGATTTAAACAAAAATATCATAATTTGTGTTCCGAAGATGAACGAAGGTCTTACGGCTGTAGAACGACACGAGGGTGAGAAATTAATGACATTTTCATTTTTGGATGAAATAACCCTTTAACACCAGTCGGGAGGGATGTAATTAGGTTCATTCATACACTTTTGTTACAAATTAATTTATATTAGTAACACCAATGGGTTTTGCATAAATTAATGTTTAGAGCTTATCCCTTATTGTGACATGACGACTTAGAGATGATGCTACATATTGTGATCACAAATCCTGACTATTCAAAATGCAGTTCTGAGTTCCAGGTAAGCAGAAAGAGCAGGAGGATGGTTAAGAGCAAAAAACACAGCCTTAAACCCACAAGTTGCATCCTTCATCAGGAAGTTTGCACAATACGCCTGGCAGTATCATTAAGGTAAGAGTTCAAATCTGTAGTAATCTCAAAATTATTTGTGTCTGAATTTGTATTTAGAAAAATCTTAAAAATGGTGGAAATGGCCAGAAATAACCAAAGGTTTATGAAAAAATTAGAAGTCTGTTTTAAAAAGTAATTCTGTTCCCTTTACAGTTTTCATTTAACAAATATGCCTTGTATAAATCACAGAATTTGTATTTTTTAATTATAACTGTAACATTTCTTTAAAATGTATGTAAGTATTAATGTATTGCTCCTGCTCGATTGCTCCTGTCTGCCCCTGCCTCACTGCTGGTGTTTTGCGTCTCCGTATAGCTTTGTTTTCTCTTACTTTTATTGAATCTCTTACTTTTATTGAATCTCTTACTTTTATTCATTGTTGCTTATATTATTATTATTGCCTACCACATTAAACTGACGTCGCTAGCTTGTAATCTTTTAATCTAAATCGCTGTTACAACGCGTTTGCATCTTGCTAGCTTGTTAACTTGTCATCAGTCTCGCGCGCTCCTTTTTCAACGCGTTCATCAAACAGCTGTGGTAATTCGGATCAGTCTACAAACACGGTGAGTCGTGTCATCCTTTCCCAGTGTTATTTCGTGTTCAGTTTGTCACATGTTCAGTATAGCTCTCTCTGTCAGCGACGAGGGATTTAAATGTCATAAATGTAGGGAAATAGTCAGGCTGACAGAGAGAATCTCAGAATTAGAGACACGCATCCAAACTTTAATCGAGGATAGTAAGAATGCAGGGGCTTCAGATACTGTTTTGGATGCGACTAGCTTAGTGAACTCTGTACATTGTTCGGTTCCGGCTGTAGAGCCCGTGCAGCAGGGCACTTGGGTAACGGTGAGGCGGCCTAGCCGCGGAAAACACCACTCTTCCGTTCCAATAAGAACATCAAACAGGTTCTCCCCACTCAGTGACGCACCCAATGAGAATCCTGTTGAAAGTGCCCTAGTTATTGGCGATTCTATTACACAGAACATGAAAATAGAGACACCAGCCACCATAGTCACATGTTTGCCGGGAGCCAGAGCACCTGACATCAAAGCAAATTTAAAAGTGCTGGCTAATGCTAATCGTAAATACTCTAAAATTATTATTCACGTCGGCACAAATCATGTTCGACTTCGCCAGTCGGAGATCACTAAAATTAACATTAAAGAGGTGTGTGAACTCGCAAGTACAATATCAGGAGAAGTAATTTGCTCTGGTCCCCTTCCTGTTCGTAGGAGTGATGAGATAGTTGAGTAGATTATCATCACTCAATGGCTGGCTGTCTAAGTGGTGTCCGCAGAATAATATAGGTTTCATAGATAAAACGTTTTTGGGGCAGACCTGACCTCTTGAAAAGAGATGGTAGTCATCCCTCTCGGGATGGTCCTGCTCTTCTCTCTAGTAATATGGCACATAGTCTTAGAACTAAAACATGACAAACTGGGGCCCAGGTCAGGAAGCAGACAGACTGGCTAAACCGACCGTCTGCTACCTGCCTCACGTTACAGAAGTCAGATAATTCCCAACACATAGAAACTCTCGCACCTAGATACTATCACATAGAGACTGTGTCTGTACCCCAAATTAGTAAAAACAAATAACTTCCAAACCCATTTAATGGTAAAAATTTAATTGATGTTCAACAAATGACAGGGGGCAGTCGTGGCCTAATGGATAGAGAGTCGGACTTGTAACCCAAAGGTCATGGGTTCGAGTCTCAGGTCCGGCAGGGATTGTCGGTGAGGGGAGTGAATGTCCAGCGCTCTCTCCACCCTCAATACCACGACTGAGGTGAGACCCTTGAGCAAGGCACCGTACCCCCAACTGCTCCCCGGGCGCCGCAGCAATGGCTGCCCACTGCTCCGGGTGTGTGTTCGCGGTGTGTGTGTTCACTGCTGTGTGTGTGCGCACTTGGATGGGTTAAATGCAGAGCACAAATTCCGAGTATGGGTCACCATACTTGGCCACATGTCACTTCACTTCACTTCAAATAAAAAAGAGATAATAATGATAAACAAATGATAAAGCTTGGGTTGTTAAATATTAGATCACTTTCTTCAAAAGCACTTATTGTAAACGATATTATCACAGACAATAATCTAGATGTGCTGTGTTTGACAGAAACCTGGCTAAAACCGGACGATTACATTACTTTAAATGAGTCTAGCCCTCAAGGTTATGATTATCGACACAATCCTCGACAGAAAGGCAAAGGGGGAGGTGTTGCTGTAATTTATAGTAATATTTACAGTATCAGCCAGACGTCTTTCAAATATAATTCCTTCGAAGTGATGGTGCTTTACGTAGCATTATGTAAGTTGACATTTGTTCTGGCTACTGTATACAGGCCACCAGGACACCATACAGACTTTATCAAAGAAATTGCCGATTTTTTTAACAGAATTAGTACTAGCTGCAGATAAAGTCCTTGTTGTTGGTGATTTTAATATCCATGTAGATAATAAAAAAAGACTCATTGGGATTGGCATTTACAGACATTCTAAACTCTATTGGTGTTAGACAACACGTGTCAGGACCCACTCATTGTCGTAATCATACTTTAGATCTAATATTGTCACATGGAATCGATATTGATGCCGTTGAAATTCTGCAGCAGAGTGACGACATCTCAGATCATTATCTAGTCTCGTGTATACTACATTTAGTTAAAGCGGCTAAACTGCCTCCCTGCCATAAATATGGTAAAACCATCACTTCTACCACTAAAGATCGTTTTATAAATAATCTTCCTGAGCAGTTTCATCGCCTTAGCATACCAGACAGCTTAGAAGACCTCGATGTTGCAACAGAAACTATTGCCTCTGTCTTTTCCAGCACATTAGACTCAGTTGCTCCTTTGCGTTTAAAAAAGATTAAGGAAATGAATCCAACGCCATGGTACAATGAGCACACTCGGGCTCTAAAAACAGCAGCTAGAAAAATGGAGCGCAGCTGGAAGAACACAAAACTAGAAGTATTTCACATTTCGTGGAGAGAGAGAATGATTGAGTACAGAAAGGCCTTAAAAACTGCTAGATCTGCCTATTTTTCAAAACTTTTAGAAGAAAATAAACACAACCCTAGGTATTTATTTGATACAGTGGCTAAATTAACAAGAAATAAAGCTTCAACTTCTGATGTTTCCAAAGAGCACAGCAGTAATGACTTTATGAACTTCTTTACTTGCAAGATTGATAATATTAGAGAAAAAATAACCATGCAACCGTCTACTACAGTATTGTGTCAGACAGTGCATTGTAGTGTCCCTGAAGAAAATTCAATTCATTTACTGCTTTAGGAGAGGAAGAATTGTCTAAACTTGTTAAATCATCAAAATCATCCACATGTATGTTAGACCCTATACCGACTAAGCTATTGAAAGAGATGCTTCCAGAGGTCATAGATCCTCTTCTTAATATTGTTAATTCATCTTTATCACTAGGATACGTACCAAAAACTTTTAAGCTGGCTGTTATTAAACCTCTTATTAAAAAACCACAACTTGATCCTAGAGAATTAGTCAATTACAGGCCGATTTCAAATCTCACTTTTCTGTCAAAAATACTAGAAAAGGCAGTTTCATCACAACTATGTTCCTTTTTAGAAAGAAATAGTATCTGTGAGGATTTCCAGTCAGGATTTAGACCGTACCATAGTACTGAGACTGCTCTCATTAGAGTTACTAATGATTTGCTCTTATCATCAGATCGTGGTTGTATCTCTCTATTAGTGTTACTGGATCTTAGTGCTGCATTTGACACTATTGATCACAATATTCTTCTAAATAGACTCGAAAACTATGTTGGCATTAGTGGAATTGCATTGGCATGGTTCAAATCATACTTATCTGACCGTTATCAGTTTGTAGTAGTAAACGATGAGATGTCATATCAATCACAAGTTAAATATGGAGTACCGCAAGGCTCAGTACTAGGACCGTTGCTTTTCACTCTGTACATGCTACCCTTGGGAGATATCATTAGGAAGCATGGCGTTAGTTTTCATTGTTACGCTGATGATACTCAGCTCTATATCTCTTCGCGCCCTGACGAAACTTACCAATTCGCTAAATTAACAGAATGTATAGCTGATATAAAAAACTGGATGACCAGTAATTTCCTACTACTAAATTCAGAAAAAACAGAGATTCTAATTTTTGGACCGAAAACTTCTTCACGCAATAACCTAGAATACTGTCTAACACTTGATGGCTGCTCTGTTAAGTCTTCGTCGTCAGTTAGGAACCTGGGTGTGCTCTTTGATACCAATCTTTCATTTGAAGGCCATGTTACTAGCATCTGTAAAACCGCATTCTTCCATCTTAAAAATATATCTAAACTACGACATATGCTCTCAATGAAAAATGCAGAACAGTTAGTTCATGCGTTCATGACCTCAAGGCTAGATTACTGTAACGCTCTACTGGGTGGTTGTTCCTCCCGCTTGATAAATAAACTACAGCTCGTACAAAATGCAGCAGCTAGAGTTCTTACTAGAACTAGGAAGTATGACCATATTAGCCCAGTTCTGTCATCACTGCATTGGCTTCCTGTTAAACATCGTATAGATTTTAAAATCTTGCTAATTACTTACAAAGCACTAAATGGTTTAGCTCCCCAGTACCTAAGCGAGCTCTTAATGCATTATAGTCCTTCACGTTTATTGCGATCTCAGAATTCAGGCCAGCTGATAATACCTAGAATATCAAAATCAACCGCAGGCGGTAGATCCTTCTCCTATTTGGCACCTAAACTCTGGAACAATCTTCCTAGCATTGTTCGGGATGCAGACACACTCTGTCAGTTTAAATCTAGACTAAAAACGTATCTCTTTAACCTGGCATACACATAACACATTATCAATTTATATTTTCAAATCCGTTAAAGGATTATTAGGCTGCATAAAATAGGTCAGCCGGAACCGGGAACACTTTCTATAACACCAGATGTACTCGTTACATCAGAAAAAGAATGGCATCTACGCTAATATTAGTCTTTCTGTTTATCCCGAGGTTTACCGTAGTCAACCGGATCCGGGCCGTATCCAGCTGAGACCAAGGACCGGAGCCATGACACGACCACAACGCAGCCCTGAAGTATCAGCAGAGATCGAGTCGACTAGATCATCCATTGTGAAGGCCTCATCGACACGACAGCCAGTAGCACAGTTCCTCAACAAACCGTCCATACCGGCGTGATGAATACGATCCTCAACTGGACACGACCACAACGCAGCCCTGAAGTATCAGCAGAGATCGAGTCAACTAGATCATCCATTGTGAAGGCCTCATCGACACGACAGCCAGTAGCACAGTTCCTCAACAAACCGTCCATACCGGCGTGATGAATTCGATCCTCAACTGGATGGAACTGAAATAAACACTTTGATTGTTGCGATCCTATCAGACTTATGATAGCAACCTGATTCGTAACAAAGCACTGTTCGCCAGAGGAGAACTGGCCCCCTGACTAAGCCTGGTTTCTCCCAAGGTTTTTTTCTCCATTTTAACACCTATTTGCCACTTGTTTGCCACCTGTTTGCCATCTGATGTCACCTGATGGAGTTTGGGTTCCTTGCCACTGTCGCCTTTGGCTTGCTTAGTTGGGAACACTTGACATTTGATTTGACATTTGATATTCAACAGTATTCTTGACATTTAATCAACAATGCTTCTGATCTGCCTGCATTGACACTATTTTTTAAGAGCTGCTGTGTAGCCAAAACGATGTACCAGTTATCAATGTAAAGCTGCTTTGACACAATCTGCATTGTAAAAAGCGCTACATAAATAAAGGTGACTTGACTTAAACAAGTTTAGAGTAAAAAAATACCTGATTTCTGAAAAGCACACAGAAACGGCAATGCAGTTATTTGCTTTGCAGTTGTGCTGTGCTCATTTCATTCATGGAGTTTACACTCATCTGTGTTTCAAAGGGCTGATTGAAATGGCCCAAAATGATCTTGATAAAATGTTTCAAATCAGTCATATATCAGTTTATATTCATTAAATGTCTTTCCTGAGGTAAATTTAACATTGCTTGACATTATTGCTTTTGGCAACCAGATACATCACAATGTGAATTACTTTTAAAGGATTAGTTCACTTTCAAATGAAAATTAGTCCAAGCTTTACTCACCCTCAAGCTATCCATAGACTTTCTTCTTTCTGATGAACACAGTCGGAGATATATTAATTAATATACTGATACCAACCAGTATGAAGCTGCTTCTATCCACATCCATCCATCATAAATGTACTCCACACGGCTCCAGTGGGGTTAATAAAGGCCTTCTGAAGCGAAGCGATGCGTTTGTGTTAAAAAAAAAAAAAAAATCCATATTTAAACAAAAATATCTTGCTTCTGCCAGATAGCCTTCTATATTCAAGTTACGAAAAAAACCGGAACTGGCATCACGTCAGTTACCCTTTTCCCGTAAGTTAAATAGGGAATGCGTAGGACGTAGCGTAAGCTTTTTGAACGGCGAGAGTTTTACATTTACTTTGTAAGTTGAATGAGGAAGGCAGTTTGGCCGAAGCTAGATATTTTACTCCATAGCTTGTTAAATATGGATTTTTTTTTTTTCACAAACGCATCAATTCGCATAAGAAGGCCTTAATTAACCCCGCTGAGCCGTGTGGAGTAGGTTTATGATGGATGAATGTGGATGGAGACACTTTCTTCAGCTTCATCCTCATTGGTCCCGTTCATTGCCATTATAAAGCTTAGGATATTTATAAATATATCTCTGATTGTGTTCATCAGAAAGAAGAAAGTCATATACACCTAGGATGGCACAAGATTTTGCCCATCATTTAAAGGTGTTGATAATGTGAGTTTCTTGATGATTAGTTGTATGTTTGGCCCCAATGATTGATTTGTGTTTATCATTTCTTGCAGGATTATCAGGTGCGACTTTTTCCAAGTGACACCAGCCCTCCTTCCCTGGCCTTCATCCTCACCTTCTTTCTTTGTTCAGCCTCTTTCTTTTTTTCTACTGTTTTATGTAAGTTTGTATTTTACCTATTCATTTTTGCACAAATTATTCACTGATTTTAATAATTCATTATAAATTGTTAATTAGTTGTGTTTAAAAACAGATTTTTATTATTGCATTATATGTCCCTGTTATTTCAATTCTTAATTATAAATTGTTCTTTAGTCTTGTTTTTTATTGTTGTATTATATGCTTTTATTATTACTAATGTATTATGTGATTTTAATGATTAATTATAAATTGTTAGTAGAGTTTTTTAAAACATTTTATTGATGTATTATAATGCTATTATTAATGTATTGTTTTGTGATTTTAATTATAAATTGTTAGTTACTCTTGTTTTAAAACAGATTATTGTTACATGTCATTATATTTTAATAATGTATTGTTTAAAAATTGAAAATAAACTTTTTGTCCAGTTAAAACTTCAGTTGTAATTTTTCCTATTTCCCATCAACAGTTGAAATAGCACTTTTACAGGTTTTCTACAAATTCTAAAGGTTATACAGTAGAACTATAAAATCAATTAAAATAACATTTCATAACTGTATAATACTATACAGTATTATTTAAAATCAACAGTATAATACTGTACTTTGACATGGTAAAAAAATACAGTAAAATGCTTTATTCAATTTTACAGTACGCTAAACACTACTGTAGTTAGTGTTACGGTAATTTTACTGTTGAATGAAATACAGCAACTACTGGATAATTGTTGCCAGTAATTTACTGTTAATTTGACAATACATTTCTTACAGTGTATTGCAACTTGACTCTAGGACAAAAGGTCTAGGAGTTATAAGCGATTTTCAACTTTTGATCTCTGTAGCGCCACCTATTGGCCGATTTGGACAAGTCCGGGTATCTGAGTAGCGAGCAAGACTACTATCATCTTAAAAAGTTTCAAGTCTCTCGGCCTTATGGTTTGGGCTGCCCGATCAGTTTTATGGAAGAAGAAAAATAATAAAAATCTGAGCAATTACAATAGGGTGTCAGCACTTCGTGCTTGAACCCCTAATAATTAAAGAAGGGGGGGTACACTGTAGGCGTGGCATGTGAGTGGTGGCCTAGGATGGGTGGTGTCCTGGGAGAGGGGAGGAGGGGGGCCTTGGGCCCTGTGCCCTGCAGCGTCTCTCCCCGACACCTCGTTGTTGCATGATATGGACTGGGGTCTAATTTACTGTATGTGGTGATAATGGATGAATCAGCGGTAACCCTAATAATTCATTATTAGGGATTCAAGCACGAGGTGCTGAAACCCTATTGCAATTTTAAGGATTTTTATTATTTTTCTTCCGCCGTAAAACTAATCGTGCAGACCAAACCGTAAGGCCTAGAGACTTGAAACTTGGCAAGATGATAGTCCTCATTTTGGGGAGAACCTCACAAGAGATGACCCCAATCGGCCAATAGGGGCGCTACAGCGATCAAAAGTTCAAAATTGTTCATAACTCATAGACTGTTTGTCGTAGAGTGTCTCATATCATTGTAATCCTTGTTTCAAGACAAACAAAACCTATATCTCCAATTTAATTTCCGCCTGGAAACATTTTCCGTCATTTTGAATTTTGTCCAAAACATACTTTTGCGAACTAGTCCTAGGTTTTTTGCCCAATCAGAACCAAACCAGTGCAGAAAGATTCTCTGGAGTCTGAATATCAATAATTATAAAAAAAAAAAATTTGAAATTGATTCACGGTTGCTAAGGGGCGCTAAAACGTGTAGTGTGGGCGGAGCCACTTTACTAAAATGGCTATAACTCAAGAACGAAATGAGATATTTGCACTCGGTACACGTGTAGGGGCTCAATCTTTGGTCACGATAAAAAAATTAATAAATCACGTCGATTGGACACTAGGTGGCGCTGTAACTTGAAAAAAAAAAAAATACATGCTGTGTACCGTGACAACAGCTGTAACTAGTGTTCCAGGAGTCTGTAACAATACCATACAAATTTTACAGTTCTCGGTACCAATTTCAGTACCACAGCAAAATCTTTTGGAAATATTTTACTATTTTACAGGTCCTTCTCAAAAAATTAGCATATTGTGATAAAGTTCATTATTTTCCATAATGTAATGATAAAAATTTAATTTTCATATATTTTAGATTCATTGCACACCAACTGAAATATTTCAGGTCTTTTATTGTTTTAATACTGATGATTTTGGCATACAGCTCATGAAAACCCAAAATTCCTATCTCAAAAAATTAGCATATCATGAAAAGGTTCTCTAAACGAGCTATTAACCTAATCATCTGAATCAACTAATTAACTCTAAACACCTGCAAAAGATTCCTGAGGCTTTTAAAAACTCCCAGCCTGGTTCATTACTCAAAACCGCAATCATGGGTAAGACTGCCGACCTGACTGCTGTCCAGAAGGCCATCATTGACACCCTCAAGCGAGAGGGTAAGACACAGAAAGAAATTTCTGAACGAATAGGCTGTTCCCAGAGTGCTGTATCAAGGCACCTCAGTGGGAAGTCTGTGGGAAGGAAAAAGTGTGGCAAAAAACGCTGCACAACGAGAAGAGGTGACCGGACCCTGAGGAAGATTGTGGAGAAGGACCGATTCCAGACCTTGGGGGACCTGCGGAAGCAGTGGACTGAGTCTGGAGTAGAAACATCCAGAGCCACCGTGCACAGGCGTGTGCAGGAAATGGGCTACAGGTGCCGCATTCCCCAGGTCAAGCCACTTTTGAACCAGAAACAGCGGCAGAAGCGCCTGACCTGGGCTACAGAGAAGCAGCACTGGACTGTTGCTCAGTGGTCCAAAGTCATTCGGAAATCAAGGTGCCAGAGTCTGGAGGAAGACTGGGGAGAAGGAAATGCCAAAATGCCTGAAGTCCAGTGTCAAGTTCCCACAGTCAGTGATGGTCTGGGGTGCCATGTCAGCTGCTGGTGTTGGTCCACTGTGTTTTATCAAGGGCAGGGTCAATGCAGCTAGCTATCAGGAGATTTTGGAGCACTTCATGCTTCCATCTGCTGAAAAGCTTTATGGAGATGAAGATTTCGTTTTTCAGCACGACCTGGCACCTGCTCACAGTGCCAAAACCACTGGTAAATGGTTTACTGACCATGGTATTACTGTGCTCAATTGGTCTGCCAACTCTCCTGACCTGAACCCCATAGAGAATCTGTGGGATCTCTGGATGAGCTTAAGGCCGCTATCGAAGCATCCTGGGCCTCCATAACACCTCAGCAGTGCCACAGTCTGATTGCCTCCATGCCACGCCGCATTGAAGCAGTCATTTCTGCAAAAGGATTCCCGACCAAGTATTGAGTGCATAACTGAACATAATTATTTGAAGGTTGACTTTTTTTGTATTAAAAACACTTTTCTTTTATTGGTCGGATGAAATATGCTAATTTTTTGAGATAGGAATTTTGGGTTTTCATGAGCTGTATACCAAAATCATCAGTATTAAAACAATAAAAGACCTGAAATATTTCAGTTGGTGTGCAATGAATCTAAAATATATGAAAGTTTAATTTTTATCATTACATTATGGAAAATAATGAACTTTATCACAATATGCTAATTTTTTGAGAAGGACCTGTATATAGCCTATTTTAAAAACATATTAAATATGTTAATCATACATATAAATATTTGGAGCGTGTGTGTATGTTTGTGTATGTGTATATACTTCAATAAAATAAATTGAAAAAAAAAAAAAAAAAATGCTCAAACATCCATTTTGTAACAGACGTGCGTCTTTATTTTAGCTTGTAAAACTATGAAATAAATATCGGCAAATAATGGTAACCTAAATAATTAGAAAGTTAAATATTCATTACAATGAGTAAAACCAAAGAATATAGTTCTGATGTGCAGCATCAGAAAAATCAGTTAGGTAACAATATTAAATATTCTCTATATAAATATTTTAAATAAAATTGAACATATAATTTTCCTATAGATATGCGTTATGACTTGGTGTGTGCCAAATATGGTGTCATTACCAGAGATTTTACGGTATGGTTGCTAGGTTAATTAAGGCCCGAGCACCGATGGTGTGAGGACCCTATTGTAATTGCTTGGTCAATTATTATTCTTCTCCGAAATGAATCGTATTTTTGAGGGCCTAAACATGCTCGAAAACTCATTAAACTTTGCACACGAGTCAAGTGGTGAAAATTTAAGTCTGATATGGTTTTGGATATGGTGTGGCAAAATGGCTCGATAGCACCACCTACAAAATTTCAACAAAGTGCCCCTCGCGCTATGTTTCACGTACAGGTATGAAATTCGGTAGACACATGAAACAACCCAATACCTACAAAAAAGTTCCTGGGTGCAAAATCTGAAAACCCAACAGGAAGTGAGATATTTTGAATTTTCTCTGCAAAATTTGTGCAGATTTTGCCATATCCAGATGTTGTACTTTAATGAACTCCTAGAGATTTTATCAGATAAACATCATATTTGGTCAGTCTAATCTTACGGCCTTTGTGACATTAAATTTGCAAATATCTAGAGTTTTCACTGAAGGGCGTGTCCGTGGCGGCCTGACAAAGTTCGATGTTTCGCCATGAAACAAGTAGTAGTTGTAATTCGGGTATACAATGTCCGATCTGCCCCAAACTTCACTTGTTTTATTAGAGTTCTGGCCTGAAGACATCTACATGCCAATATTCAGCGACAGTCATAGCACCACCCGCAGGCAATAGGAAATGTCTTACACGTTTTACATGTTTTTCACTGATTAACTGCTCATAGACCTTTAATCAGCATATAACAACATATTTGGTCAGTCTAATCTTAAGGCCTTAATGATGATAAATTGCAAAGATCTTGAGTTTACGTTGAAGGGCGTGTCTGTGGCGGACTGACAAATTCTGATGTTTCGCCATTAAACAGGAAGCTGTTGTAAATCAGGCATACAATGTCCGATCTGCCCCAAACTTCACATGTGTGATAAGAGTCCTGGCCTGAAGACATTTACATGCAAATATTCAGTTAGTCATAGCGCCACCTGTTGGCATCAGGAAATGACATGCTTTACACTGTAATTCACTTACAGAAACACATTTAAATATGACAAAGTACCGAACATGCTAGAAACACGTTAAATAATGCAACACTTGGCTAAGTTCCAATGTATGCGATTAACCTCACAAAGCAGGAAGTGGTTGTAACTCAGGCATACAATGTCTGATCTGCCCCAAACTTCCCCAGTTTGAGAAGAAACCTGCCCTGAACATATCTACATGACAATATTCAGTTATAGTAATAGCGCCACCCACTGGCAACAGGAAGTGACGTGTTTAACAATGTGATGAACTACTAGCAACATACTAAAATATGCAATTGAGTACTAAATAATACAAACATCCTAAAACATGCTAGCAACACGTAGCTGAGTGCTAAAGCATGCTATTATCATCATGAAATAGGAAGTTGTTGTAACTCGAGCATACAATGTCCAATCTGCCTCAAACTTCACATGTTTGATAAGTGCCCTGACCTGAAGACATCTACATGCCAAAATGTAGTTACAGTCATAGCGCCACCAGCTGGTAGCAGGAATTGTAGCAAATACAAATGACTAGCATAGTACTCCTATATTTATATACTTAAATGCATATTGCCCACCGTGCTCTGTTTTCCTAAAGCCACTGGGTGGCGGTGACATTGGTGCGAGGGCCCTTTCATCGCTGCTTGCAGCTTTAATTTTGTTTTGGAACCTTCAGAAAACTTTTTGGGCCAGTTGTGGCCTAATAGTTAGAGAGTCAGACTTGAATCCCAAAGGTCACGAGTTCGAGTCACAGTACCGGCAGAAAATGTAAGAGGGGGGAGTGAATTAACAGCACTCTCAAAGTGCATAGTCCACTCCATGACTGTATGACACTCTTTTTAAATTCAATACTGTAAAGCTGCTTGCTTTAAAGCATGCACATCTGTTGTATAAAGTTCTATATAAATAAATGTGCCTTCAGTGGAGTGCTGAATTGCAGAGCTTGTGCAAACACATCCACATCGCCATGATCAGAAGTTTTCTTGCTGCTGTTTTATAACCACTGTTATTTTTGTTGTGTTTATTTTGTTATTGAGAGGAAAGCGTGTGGTACGTATTTACATATTCTATCGAAATGCCACTCTCAGCAGCACGGATGGCTTCGGGATGTTAAGTGATCTCTCAGATTCAATGGGCCTCATTTATAAAGCGTGCGTACGCACACATTTGATCTTAAGAGTGTGTGGTATTTGGAAGGTATTTGGAAATCTATAAACAGCAGCAATAATAACTATAGTAATAGTAAAAGTAATAAATATTATTATTATTATTATCCTGATAATAGTTATTGTCCCTAATAATAGTTAGCTATTTATCCTGACAGATAGGCCTAAATCTAATTAAATTAGAATAGATAAATGTCTGTCACCAATTATTAATATTTTTTACANACTTTTCTCAACACAGTTTTGACTGATATTTAGCTTATTATATATTATATATTATATATTATCTTATATATTATGTTTAGCCATAACCATGCAGCAAACGTTTTAAAAATAGCCTGAAAAAAATTACTTATTACAAATTAATCAATTAAGAATACCCTAGGCTACTTGTCAAAAGAAAACATATAGCCTGCATGGTTTTTCAAAACCTTGTTAGCATAACTGCACAGCATTCACTGCAAAAAATACTTTTCTTACTTAGCTAGAGTTTTTGTCTTGTTTCAGAATCAGAATCAGAATCAGAAAGAGCTTTATTGCCAGGTATGTTGTTTACACATACTAGGAATTTGTTTTAGTGACAGAAGCTCCACAGTGCAACAGAGTGACAGCGACAAGACAAGACACATAATAAAAAGAATAAAATAATAATATACGAATTTACAAGATAGACAAAGTACAAAAAAAGCAAAAAACAATATATAATATAGACAATTGTATGTACAGTTATATGTGCAAATCTGAAATATAAGTAAGTGTTTTAAGTAAATAATGTGTAATAGTGTTGTGTGTTCCGTGTTTGTCAAGTGTTCATGAGATGGATTGCCTGAGGGAAGAAACTGTTCCTGTGTCTGGTCGTTCTGGTGCTCAGGGCTCTGTAGCGTCGACCAGATGGCAACAGTTCAAAGAGGGAGTGTGCTGGATGTGAGGGGTCCAGAGTGATCTTCTTTGCCCTTTTTCTCACTCTGGATAAGTACAGTTCTTGGAGAGTGGGGAGGGTTGTGCCAATGATTCGCTCAGCAGACCGGACTACCCTCTGTAGTCTTCTGAGGTCAGATTTGGTAGCTGAGCTGAACCAGACGGTAATTGAAGTGCAGAGGATGGATTCAATGATGGCAGAGTAGAACTGTTTCAGCAGCTCCTGTGGCAGGTTGAACTTCCTCAGCTGGCGAAGGAAGTACAACCTCTGCTGGGCCTTTTTCACAGTGGAGTCAATGTGAATGTCCCACTTCAGGTCCTGTGAGATGGTGGTGCCCAGGAACCTGAATGACTCCACTGCAGTCACAGTGCTGTTCATGATGGTGAGTGGGGGGAGAGCAGGGGGGTTTCTCCTGAAGTCCACGATCATCTCCACTGTCTTGAGCGTGTTGAGCTCCAGGTTGTTAAGACTGCACCAGACAGCCAGCTGTTCAACCTCCAGTCTGTAAGCAGACTCGTCTCCGTCCCGGATGAGGCCGATGACTGTGGTGTCGTCCGCAAACTTCAGGAGCTTGACAGAGGGGTCTTTAGAGGTGCAGTCGTTGGTGTAGAGGGAGAAGAGCAGTGGGGAGAGGACACAGCCCTGAGGGGCGCCGGTGCTGATGGTGCGGGTGCTGGATGAGAATTTTCCCAGCCTCACTAGCTGCTGCCTGTCTGTCAGGAAGCTGGTGATCCACTGACAGACAGAGGTGGGCACGGAGAGCTGAGTTAGTTTGGGCTGGAGGAGTGATGGGATGATGGTGTTAAAAGCAGAGCTGAAGTCCACAAACAGGATCCTCACATAAGTCCCTGGTCTGTCCAGATGCTGGAGAACATAATGCAGTCCCATATTGACTGCATCATCCACAGACCTGTTTGCTCGGTAAGCAAACTGCAGGGGGTCCAGTAAGGGTCCAGTGATGTCCTTCAGATAAGCCAGAACCAGTCTTTCAAATGACTTCATGGCCACAGACGTTAGAGCCACAGGTCTGTAGTCATTAAGACCAGTAATTTTGGGTTTCTTTGGGACGGGGATGATGGTGGAGCGTTTGAAGCATGAGGGGACTTCGCACAGCTCCAGTGACCTGTTGAAGATCTGTGTGAAGATGGGGGCCAGCTGGTCAGCGCAGGTTTTCAGACAGGCTGGTGAAACGCTGTCTGGGCCTGGTGCCTTTCTTCTCTTGTTCTTTCTGAAGACCTGGCGCACATCATCTTCACTGAACTGAATTGTAGGTGTGGGGGAGAGGGGGGTTGTTGGAGGTGTGAATGGTGATGATGATGATGATGATGATGATGATGATGATGATGATGGTGATGGTGATTTCTCAAACCTGCAATAAAACTCGTTCAGATCGTCTGCCAGGTGTTGATTTGCCACAGAGCTGGGGGATGATGTCTTGTAATTTGTGATGTCTTTTAGACCTTTCCACACTGAAGCTGTGTCATTAGAAGAGAACTGATTCCGAAGTTTATCAGAATAATTCCTCTTTGCCACTCTAATCTCCTTTTCCAGTGTGTATTTGGCCTGTTTGTACAAGACTCTGTCCCCTTTTCTGCAAGCATCTTCTTTGGCCTGACGGAGCCGGCTGAGTTTTGCAGTGAACCAGGGTTTGTCATTGTTGTAAGTGAAATGAGTCTTTGTAGGAATGCACAAATCCTCACAGAAGCTGATATATGATGTAACAGTCTCTGTGAGCTCGTCCAGATCGCTGGCAGCAGCTTCAAAAACACTCCAATCAGTCCATTCGAAACAGGATTGTAAAGCCTGCTCTGTTTCTAGTCCAAATATCTAAAAATTCTTAAATTAAGAAGCATTTTACAAGTAAAAAATATTGTCTTGTTTTCAGAAGAAAATAAGTCAAAATTAAGTGAGTTTTTCCTTAAAACATGCAAAATAATCTTATTTCAAACCAAAAACAAGATTGCTTAGCCCATTGGCAGATTATTTTGCTTGTTTTAAGGAAAAACTCACTTAATTTTGACTTATTTTTCCTGAAAACATTATTTTTTACTTGTCAAGAAAATGTTTCTTGGTTTAAAGGTGCCCTAGAATTGAAAATTGAATTTACCTCGGCATAGTTAAATATTATTAGATTTCAGTACATGGAAATAACATACATTGAGTCTGAAACACCATTGTTTCCTCCTTATGTAAATTAGATTTTTGCAAAAGACCTCTGAAGAACAGGCGAATCTCAACATAACACTGACTGTGGCAACAGTCGGGATCATTAATATGTATGCCCCCAACTTTTGCATATGCCAGCCCATGTTCAAGGCATTAGATAAGCCAGTATTAACATTCTGGAGCTGAACAGCCGAATCAACAGACTTTATGCAAGTAAGCAAGCAAGGACAATAGCGAAAAATGGCAGATGGAGCAATAATAACTGACATGATCCATGATATCATGATATTTTTTGTGATATTTGTAAATTGTCTTTCTAAATGTTTCATTAGCATGTTGCTAATTTACTGTTAAATGTGGTTAAAATTACCATTGTTTCTTACTGTATTCACGGAGACCAAAGCCATGTCGTTATTTTCGTTTTTAAACACTTGCAGTCTGTATAATTCATAAACACAACTTCATTCTTTATAAATCTCTCCAACAGTGTGTAATGTTAGCTTTAGCCCCGTTAGCCATGGAGCACTATCAAACTCATTCAGAATCAAATGTAAACATCCAAATAAATAATATACTTACATGATCTGATATGCTGCATGATGAACACTTTGTAAAGATCCATTTTGAGGGTTACATTAGCTGTGTGAACTTTGTTTATGCAATGTATTATAGAGTTGCGAGCTTGGGGGCGGGGAGCGCGAGCATTTAAAGGGGACACGCACAGAATCGGCGCATTTTTAATTATGCCCCAAAATACGCAGTTAAAAAATTTAATAATAAAAAAATCTATGGGGTACTTTGAGCTGAAACTTCACAGACACATTCAGGGGACACAGACTTATATTACATCTTGTGAAAAAGGGTTCTAGGGCACCTTTAAGAATTTTTAGATATTTGAACTGGAAACAAGGCAAAAAAAATCTAAGTAAGAAAAGCATTTTTTGCAGTGTTAAAGTTTGTAGCACGAACCGCTACTTCTGCCAACAGGACCCCGATTTCGGCCTCGCTAAAATAATTTTTCTTGCCGCTCGCCATTCTCAAGAAAAGAATTTGGACGTTGAATGGTGTCCTTTTATATGCTAATAATATTAATTAGGGGGGCGTTTACAAGGCAGAGATCTGAAAAAAAAGCTTTCCTGTAGCTCAGTGGTTAGAGCATGGCACTAGCAATGCCAAGGTCATGGGTTCGATCCCAGGGATTGCACATACTCCGATACAAATGTATAGTATAATGCAATGTAAGTCGCTTTGGATAAAAGCGTCTGCCAAATGCATAAATGTAAATGTAAATGTAAATGAAACCATTCAGCTGCACACAATTTCAAGATCATTTGCGATTTATAGATTTCACATGTAAAAAAAAAATGTGCGTACGTTCGTTTTTCGGAATCACACGTACACATTTCAGAAATGATTAAACTAATGGAAAAATGAAACGTAGGACAGTTTCTACACAACATTTTATAAATGAGGCCCAGTGTGTTTCCTGAGTATTGGATTTTAGTAGGGATGCACCGATACTAGTATCGGTATCGGCCCGATACCAAGCTCATGTACTTGTTGAAGTACAATGTACCAGTCTTGTTCTCGTAAAAATACCCCCGATACCAAAGATCGATACCTCACGTGATGTAACTGACAGAATCTTCCGTGCACAGAGACACCGGCGGCAGCAGCAGAAACAATGTCAGCCTCAGAGGTATGGAAACACTTCAGAATTAATGATGACAACACACACATTGCGAACTGCATGCTTTCAATCACAATTCGTTATCGATTAGTGAAGGCGGGATAGGCGGAATCGCGCTGAACGACAGGAGGTTATTGGACACTGTGAAATTTGTTCTTTCAGTTTGTGACAAGCACAAAAATTATTACTCTTTTCATTAGAGTAATAATAAATAAGCTGTCCTCCATTCATTAGTCTCACTGTGTTGTTCTTGGAAAACTGCAACATCACCCAAAAAAAAAAGAGAGAGAAATTAATAAATGTATAGGTATAGGTATCGGTATCGGCGAGTACTAGAAAAAAATAAGTATCGGTACTCATACTCGGTCCTTAATGTTACCGGTGCATCCCTAGATTTTACCATAGCTTATTTTGCAAACACGAATGACACAAATCTTGAACATTAACAAATAAATAAAATTTCGATACAATGTTTTTGAGAATCGATACAGTATCACCAAGCATAATACTGTGATATTCATGTGTATCAATATTTTCTTACACCCCTACCCCGGATGTGTTTGAGAACTTGCAAGCCTTAGTGGAAGAGTTGGGTAACATCTCACAGCAAGAATTGGTAAATCTTGTACAGGCCATGAGGACGAGATGCACTGTAGTAATTTAAACAGCTGGCAGCTACACCAGATAGAGACTGTTACTTTAGATTTTGAAAGTGAGAGGAAGTTTCTTTTTTTGCTGAGTTTAAATACATAAACATAAGTCATACCTTTCCATCAGCTGGTGCCTTTTTCTTCTTCTTTTTTTTGTTTGACTTCTCATACTACAACAAAGAACATTAAACAGAAAACTACATAATTGAAAAAAATGAAAAGAATGAAGATTAAGTTAAAGCTGCAGTCCGGCATTTTTCCTCTGTCGCCATCTCTGTTGATTAAATCTAACAAACGCTTAATTTAGATCACGCCAAACCGTACTGTTATACCTTGTTCTCAAATTGTTAATGTTAACAACATCAGTATTGTGTGACTGTGTATTTAGTGTGTATTACCATTACCTAAAGATTTCAATTTCTGTAGTGACTCCGCAGTCCGAAGTCTTTAGCTTTTGACTACGGGTGAATCTTCAGTTGTGAATGATCATTGTCATTTGGATCTTTCTGGATTACAATCCACCATCAAAATGATACGTTTAATTATTTTTGCTGCTGTGAGAAAAGGCTATAAATGACGCGCTACAAGCTGCATCCTCACATGATAAAGCCGAGTAGCTGGGACTCCTATTGTTTACAGACGTGGCGTAATGACGCAAAGACGAACTGCTGCACGCTCGAATTTATAAAACATTACTACAAGCTTACCGTTGTGAATCGAGCTAAGATAAGGAGATAGTTTTGAATATGTACTTGCTTGCGTCATTTGGATAATTTTTAACCAAAAAAAGATCCGGACTGCAGCTTTAAAATGCATTGTCAAATGTTCTTATTTTATTTTACAAAACTTTCTTGAACAAGTCACGGTTGTACGTTTTATGTTTGTGGAGAATGATGATGATAATGGTGATGTATAAAGGTTCTACACACCTTCACAGCATCTTTCTCCAGTGGAGCACCTTCTTGTTGTCTTTCATTGATTCCCTCTGCCGGCTCCTCATCTGACAGACATACATCCACATCAGCCTCACCTATCTGACACACACCGACAACATTACAGACTTTGTATCTGACATGACAGCAGCATTATGATTCATGACACTGACACACAGCATTATAAATACTCGATCTATGGGCAGCAGACATGACAACATTTGTTCAATTGTAGCATAATTTTATCTGATACAGGGCTGTACAGTGCGACGTCACACATGCTGCGAAAAAAAAAAAAGGTCTGTGCAGATTACTCTACTTCAGTACCAAGTCGGTACTGAAATTGATACTCCTAGCACAGAGCGCTGACACACCCGGTACTTTTGACAATACTAGTGTGATACAGTTTTGCATGTATGTGAGACAAAACCGCTTGTTTGTGTGAAGTGATCAGAGTGGCTCGATCGGTTCGCACTTCACAGTAAATGCTACTCATCTCGGCAAGCTTAGTTTGAGTCACTTATAATGTGCATTTGAAAAACATGTAATGACAATCATCTACAAACCTCTTGTCCAACAAAAGAGAACATTTAATTAAGTTTTTACACTTCATATCATCAGTCGAGTGTTTAAAATAACTTTATTAAAACATGCATAAAAAATGCATTTTCCCTTATAAATTCAAACACACTTTCACTTAAACATTATGCTGCCTTCACATGCTATAAGGAAATTTCCTACTTCCCACTTCTGAAGCTGTGATTACAAGCTTGTTGCAGTCAAGTGCTTTATTGTCAGGAAGAACAGGAATCATGGAGGACACCAGGTTTATTCTTGCCTATTTATTGAGAAAAATCTTATTAAAGCCAAACTGAATTTAGCACCCCATTCATTGACAACCATATAAACAATTACCACGCTATCAATAGTCAGCTTACTGATGATTTTCGCTGTGCATAAAACATACAATACGCTTCAACTGATTATTCATCTATGTAAATATGCACTACTTTAGAAACAAGACAAGGCAATGTACGTCGTTACCACAGGGGGCCCGGTCACCTCACCTCACTACACATGCGCCACCTCACCTCACTACACATGCGCCCCCTCACCTCTGGTCGACCCCACCACACAGCCCCGGAGTAGTACGATATGGGGAGTGGATGGGTGTAGGCTGTCAAATACATGGGGTGCTTCTCATTTCTTATTTGTGCATCCTCGTTTCTTTTCCTCACATCTCAGCTCCAACCCCCATAGGATGTGAGAGGAGGATGCAAGGAAAGAAAATGACAACAGAGGAATCGAAGGAAAGGTTAGTTTATTGGAATGTTCTTGATCACTTGAGCGTCACTTCAAAGTCACTTTAAAAGTTTGGTTATTTAAAAAAAAAAAAATCACAAATAAATATTAATAACGCAAGATGCCCCGTTGAAATATGTGAGATGTAAAGTTTTTTTAAACTGCAAAAGTAAAGCATACATTTAAATTATTGTGACAGATAAGAAGGGGGAGGAGAATGTAAAACCTGACCGGGCGTCAGGTTCTCTCGACGAGCAAGACTTCCGCAAAGGATACACGTGTGTATCCTCACTCATAGCTCCTCGGGAAGCTTCCTCACCTCCTTGCAGTGCAATTAGAGAATTGAGATGTCCTTCAAGAAGGTTTGATTGGTTTCCGGGTCACAGAATGGAAGATGTAGGAGCGAGGAAACAAGGAAGCATCAATTTGAATATTGAGAAGCACCCATGGATTAAAAAACAATTAGTTTCTATTTCTAATCGTTCTCAGCAAAATAATTTTTTCGTTCAGGGTCCAAAAGGAAATAAGAATGGAATAGCATTCACTTTATAATGAATTATAATAATCTTTGCGAAATATCTAATAATCTTTGAAAATAACAATAAAAGTCAATCACTTTTTTTTTTTCCAGAGACAGATGCAGTTGTAACCTAAACTTATTATTTGTGTAGCCATTTAACATTTTTAAATGGTCTACAGCAACAGAGCCATCAACACAGGAGTGTGGGCGGCAAGCCTTCAGTTGCAGATGCCATCTTTAGTCTAGTCAAGTCAAGTCATCATTTATATAGCGCTTTTCACAATACATATTGTTTCAAAGCAGCTTCACAGTGACAATAGAAAAAATTCTAATCGAGCTAAAGCTGGTTTTTGATAGAAGCACTTCCGTTGTAAAAATTGTTAATTATTACTTTAGGGGCCGCTTAAATTACACCTTTCCTACTGGAAACTGAATACCTTTAATGCATTCTTGCCGTTCATTTACGTGTTTAGTCTATAGGTTTGCGTGTTTGAGTGTGTAAAAAAAAAAAAAAAAATCTGAAAAATTAGTTGTGTCAGCGGATCTATGCGAACTGGAATAATTTTGATAATGTTTTATCTATACATAGGGAAAGGAAATGGAAATGGGCCTTCGCAGGGGATAGATTAGTTGAAACGTCAGGGCTGCGTTATCATCATGTCTAGATGCAGGTCCTTCATCTCATTTGGATACGGCCTGGATCTGGCCTCGGGATTAACAGAAGGAGACTAATATTAGCGTAGACGTCATTCTTCTTCTGATGTAGCGAGTACATCAGGTGTTATGGGAAGTGTTCCCTGTTCCGGCTGACATAATCTATGCAGTCTAACAATTTACACAATTTGAATTATAGAAGCAGATAATGGTTTATGTGTATGCAAGTTTAAACAGATGTGTTTTTAGTCTAGACTTAAACTGACAGAGTGTGTCTGCTTCCCGAACAGTGATAGGATTCGCAAGATGGCGCCGCGCATGGCAGCCTCAGTGCTTAGCTCTTCAGTGTTTGTTCTGTTTTTGTTAGTTTTTCCTGTTTTTTGTTTTTCAAACACTATCAGTTTTACCAGGGATGAACTGCTGAACATTCGGCAGTACACACCACACAATCTTTTACCGGATTACGATTATTCAGACGTTTTGTTGAATGTTGTAGTCGGCGGAGCGGCAGCGCTGTTAAGACGCTTCAGGGCGCGCAGATGGGGGAAGCGCGCCGGCGCTCTAGTGAAGCTCAGACAGCGCGGATTAAGAACGCCGCTCCCCAGCATCCATCTGCCGAATCTCCGCTCTCTGCCCAACAAAACGGACGAACTCCTTCTGCTCTCCCGGACAAATAAGGATTTTTCAAATTCGGCTGCTCTGTGCTTCACGGAGACCTGGCTGAACGACGCCATCCCGGACAGCACGTTAAGTCTGCCGGGCTTTCAGCTGTTTGGATCAGATCGCGACGCAGAATCAACGGAGAAATCACGCGGCGGCGGGACGTGCTTTTACATCAACGAAAGGTGGTGTTCAGATGTAACTGTGTTAAAGAAGATGTGCTGTCCCGATCTTGAAACACTCTTCATTAACTGCAAGCCGTTCTATTCGCCGCGGGAGTTTTGCTCGTTCATTCTGGTGAGCGTCTACATTCCTCCGCAAGCGCACGTGAGCTCGGCTTTACAGATACTCGCTGATATGATCACAGAGAGCGAGCAACAACACCCGGACTCTGTTCTAATCATTCTCGGGGACTTTAATAAAGCGGTTCTCTCACGTGAACTTCCAAAATACAGACAGCATGTTACTTGTCCCACCAGAGACAGTAATACACTGGATCACTGTTACACAGCAATAAGGGATGCATATCACTCTGTCCCACGGGCAGCTTTGGGGCTCTCTGATCACTGTCTAGTTCATCTCATACCGACCTACAGGCAGAAACTGAAATCAGCTAAACCTGTAGCAAAGACTGTAAAGAGATGGACCACCGAAACAGAGCAGGCTTTACAATCCTGTTTCGAATGGACTGATTGGAGTGTTTTTGAAGCTGCTGCCAGCGATCTGGACGAGCTCACAGAGACTGTTACATCATATATCAGTTTCTGTGAGGATTTGTGCATTCCTACAAAGACTCATTTCACTTACAACAATGACAAACCCTGGTTCACTGCAAAACTCAGCCAGCTCCGTCAGGCCAAAGAAGATGCTCGCAGAAAAGGGGACAGAGTCTTGTACAAACAGGCCAAATACACACTGGAAAAGGAGATTAGAGTGGCAAAGAGGAATTATTCTGATAAACTTCGGAATCAGTTCTCTTCTAATGACACAGCTTCAGTGTGGAAAGGTCTAAAAGACATCACCAATTACAAGACACCATCCCCCAGCTCTGTGGCAAATCAACACCTGGCAGACGATCTGAACGAGTTTTATTGCAGGTTTGAGAAATCACCATCACCATCATCATCATCATCATCATCATCATCATCATCATCACCATTATCACCTCCAACAACCCCCCTCTCCCCCACACCTACAATTCAGTTCAGTGAAGATGATGTGCGCCAGGTCTTCAGAAAGAACAAGAGAAGAAAGGCACCAGGCCCAGACAGCGTTTCACCAGCCTGTCTGAAAACCTGCGCTGACCAGCTGGCCCCCATCTTCACACAGATCTTCAACAGGTCACTGGAGCTGTGCGAAGTCCCCTCATGCTTCAAACGCTCCACCATCATCCCCGTCCCAAAGAAACCCAAAATTACTGGTCTTAATGACTACAGACCTGTGGCTCTAACGTCTGTGGCCATGAAGTCATTTGAAAGACTGGTTCTGGCTTATCTGAAGGACATCACTGGACCCTTACTGGACCCCCTGCAGTTTGCTTACCGAGCAAACAGGTCTGTGGATGATGCAGTCAATATGGGACTGCATTATGTTCTCCAGCATCTGGACAGACCAGGGACTTATGTGAGGATCCTGTTTGTGGACTTCAGCTCTGCTTTTAACACCATCATCCCATCACTCCTCCAGCCCAAACTAACTCAGCTCTCCGTGCCCACCTCTGTCTGTCAGTGGATCACCAGCTTCCTGACAGACAGGCAGCAGCTAGTGAGGCTGGGAAAATTCTCATCCAGCACCCGCACCATCAGCACCGGCGCCCCTCAGGGCTGTGTCCTCTCCCCACTGCTCTTCTCCCTCTACACCAACGACTGCACCTCTAAAGACCCCTCTGTCAAGCTCCTGAAGTTTGCGGACGACACCACAGTCATCGGCCTCATCCGGGACGGAGACGAGTCTGCTTACAGACTGGAGGTTGAACAGCTGGCTGTCTGGTGCAGTCTTAACAACCTGGAGCTCAACACGCTCAAGACAGTGGAGATGATCGTGGACTTCAGGAGAAACCCCCCTGCTCTCCCCCCACTCACCATCATGAACAGCACTGTGACTGCAGTGGAGTCATTCAGGTTCCTGGGCACCACCATCTCACAGGACCTGAAGTGGGACATTCACATTGACTCCACTGTGAAAAAGGCCCAGCAGAGGTTGTACTTCCTTCGCCAGCTGAGGAAGTTCAACCTGCCACAGGAGCTGCTGAAACAGTTCTACTCTGCCATCATTGAATCCATCCTCTGCACTTCAATTACCGTCTGGTTCAGCTCAGCTACCAAATCTGACCTCAGAAGACTACAGAGGGTAGTCCGGTCTGCTGAGCGAATCATTGGCACAACCCTCCCCACTCTCCAAGAACTGTACTTATCCAGAGTGAGAAAAAGGGCAAAGAAGATCACTCTGGACCCCTCACATCCAACACACTCCCTCTTTGAACTGTTGCCATCTGGTCGACGCTACAGAGCCCTGAGCACCTGAACAGTTTCTTCCCTCAGGCAATCCATCTCATGAACACTTGACAAACACGGAACACACAACACTATTACACATTATTTACTTAAAACACTTACTTATATTTCAAATTTGCACACATAACTGTACATACAATTGTCTATATTATATATTGTTTTTTTTTTTTTTTTTTGCACTTTGTCTATCTTGTAAATTTGTATATTATTATTTTATTCTTTTTATTATGTGTCGTGTCTTGTCGCTGTCACTCTGTTGCACTGTGGAGCTTCTGTCACTAAAACAAATTCCTAGTATGTGTAAACAACATACCTGGCAATAAAGCTCTTTCTGATTCTAAATCTGAAGACTGTTCCAAAGTTTAGGTGCTAAATAGGAAAAGGATCTACCGCCTGCAGTTGATTTTGATATTCTAGGTATTATCAACTATCCAGAATTCTAAGATCGCAATACATGTGAAGGACTATAATGCATTAAGAGCTCGCTCAGGTACTGGGGAGCTAAACCATTTAGAGCTTTATAGGCAAGTAGTACGATTTTGAAATCTATATTATGTTTAATAGGGAGCCAATGCTGTGTTGACAGAACCAGGCTTTAACAGGCGAGCAGAACAACCACCCAGTAGAGCGTTACAGTAATCTAGCCTTGAGGTCATGAAAGCATGAACTAACTGTTACGCATTTGTCATTGAGAGCATGTGTCGTTTAGTTTAGATATATTTTTAAAATAGAAGAATGTGGTTTTACAGATGCTAGAAACGTGGCTTTCAAATGAAAGATTGGTATCAAAGAGCACACCCAGGTTCCTAACCGACGAAGACTTAACAGAGCAGCCATCAAGTGTCAGACAGTATTCTAGGTTATTACGTGGTAATAAAAAGTTTTTGGTCCAAAAATTAGAATCTGTTTTTTTCTGAATTTAGTAGTAAGAAATTACTGGTCATCCAGTTTATGTCAGCTATGCATTCCGTTAATTTTGTGCATTGGTAAGTTTCGTCAGGGCGCGAAGAAATATAGAGCTGAGTATCATCAGTGTAACAGTGAAAACTAACGCCATGCTTCCTAATGATATCTCCCAATGGTAGCATGTACAGAGTGAAAAGCAACGGTCCTTTTTTACATCACATAATTTACTCCATACTGTTATCATCTCTGTGTAAACTTAAAAAAAGGCAAATCTGTGAAAACAATGAAGCAATGCACAAGTATTACGAGTTTAGTCTGTAGGCATAAGCATTTGCCACGAGTGCTCTGTAAAAGGATGCGTGTGTCTTTCTTTACAAAGTGGCCTCACCAACCATCTGTCTGGCATGCACAATACAGTGTTTTTAGTCATTTTCACAGATCGTTTTGAAAACCATAGCTATGTCCCAATTCAGGAGCTGCGTCCTCCGGAGGTCGCATTTGTAGGCTGCATACATCATCAAGAATGTCTTATTTAAGAAAAGTAACTGTAATAAAACTGTTATTCCTCTTGAGGTGTAAAATACTGTAATTTCTTTATTACTTTGCAATCTAACGGTTAATTTTCTTAAATGAGACCTACTCGATGACGTATGCAGCCTTCAAATGCAACCTCCGGAGGACGTAGCACCTGAATAGGGACACAGCTAGACATGTGCCGATATTCGTAATACGATACATCACCGATAATAAATATGCGCGATATTGTTGTCGTGGGCACTTAAAAATACAGGGAATAATAGGGCTGCACGATATATCGCATGATACGAAAAATAACATTGAACTTGAACGCGATTATCGCTTAAACGTGATTCTTAGTGCGATTATGAAATCGCAAAGGCTGCGATTGTTTTTTTTTGCTCGGCTTGTCAATGAAGTATGGCTCCAAATGCTAATCCATCTGAAAGCACTGCGAGTTTGAGTCGCTTATAATGTACATTTGAAAAAGCAACACGCGTCAAACATCTTTTCAGACACGAGAAGCATTTATTAACATCTTGTCCAACAAAAGACAACATTTAATAAAATGTTTTTACTCCGAAACTCACTTCATAACGACAGTTGAGCATCCTTCTGTGAGATGATGTGGCTTCTTACACAGAATAAGGCAGTCGTGTGTTTATTAGTCATGTTTAATTAATCAAAGCGTTTCAATCTTCCGTTTATTCAGCTACAGTGATATGATGCATGTTATATTCTTCTGCTGCAGGGCATATTTTGAGTTTCTGCGCAAGAGCGTCCTCTGGCTTTCAGATGGAGAAGCATTTACTACTGATCACAGAGCAGTACAGCTCTGACAAGCCACGCATTAAATAATCACAGCCTTTGCCATATCGCGTGCGATTTTATCGCGATAAATCGTGCAACCCTAGTGAATAATTATTTATTACAAATTATAAATTTTTTTATAATACATTAAGAATGTTTTCCCTGTCAACCGTATAAAATGTACAACACTGCTTTATGCTGCGTCAAAGAGGCACGCGCACTGATGTAAACAAACCCAATGTGCATAAGAAGCACAAGGCAGAACAAGTGAAGGAGACATACTGAATGAAAGTGCACCGGTTACCCCAGAAACAAAGCAGCTGCTACTACAGTATTTAAAATGCTTCAAACAGCCATTCAATTTTTTTGTATTCGCAATGTTGTTTAGCACAGCACCAAATTGAATGGGCTATTTATATTCAAACTTAAACATTTGTATATTTTAATATGGACTACAACATGCCCTATAATTATTCAGTAAAACTTAGTGAAACAGGGCTTCATTAGTTAACACGTTAATTCATTATTACCAAACTGACAATGAAAATTGCTTTTATTTTATAGCATTTATTAGCATTTAAAATATATATTAATCTTAATGTTAATTTTTAGTTAATGTTTAAAAACATTACTAAAAACAACGGTTGTATTTAATGGACCTAAAACTAACAATGATCAGTTATATTTTTTTTAACTAACATAAACAAAAAATAATAATACCTTCTGTAACAAAATTAGCTATTGCTCATTCTTAATCTTAGTTAATGCATTAACTAACGTTAAATAATGAGACCTGGTTGTAAAGTGCTACCTGTTTTTCTTTATAATTATTTTGCAATTTAATCTGTTTGAAACATCTTACTTTAGAATTTGTGTATTGTTATTGTATTTAAATGTTCAGTTATTTTTGTTATAAGAAAAAGAGTTCTTAAACCTGATATAGTATGACAACACTTTTTTTGCAACTTATTTCAATACTGTGATAAAAGATTAAGCAATTATCACAACATGTAAATTTGATACCATCACATGCCTAGACACAGCTGTTGTCATCTGTGCAAAGAAAACACTTTTTTTGTACATAGTTATGTAAATGTACCCTTAACCGCAAGCACAGCTGTCAATCATGACGTTACACCCCATTTTATAGCATCAAAAATAACTAACAAAAACCAAACTTATTGGAAAAACGAACACTTGAACACACGTCAGCGTGATGATAACTACCTAAAATTACAGAAACCATCTTTGGAAAACAAATATTTTAAGTGTCATTAGATTTTTTTTGTTTGGCTTGAGAACTTGAACAACACTGCAGGCATCCACCAAGGGGCGATCGAAATTCTTTAACCTCACTTTTCAGGACTTGTTTGGCGACCTTGGAAAAAATTAATGAAGAACACCAGTAACAGCAGCAATCTTCACCAGGGTTTAAAGTTTGTGGCCCGCCCATCTCGAAAATTTAAATTATCCCCGAACTCCCCGGTGGTAAATACGACTTGAGAGGGCGTTGATGACCAATTTTTAACTAGGAAACTCATGTACAATACGAAAACGTGAAGGCAGCAAATAATGTTGTTAAAGTTTCACGTTATTTGTGAACTACATGCATGAAGCAATAATATGTGTTGACAAAAACTAAATCATACACCTCTTCATAATTACTATGGTATTTTGGATATTTACCTTATGGTACCAAGCAGTTTAGACTAATATCCTGGTAGTACCATGCCTGATTAAAGTACCATGTAAATATCATGTAGTAATCATTCAATACAGTATCAAAGTACCATAGTAATATCTGATCCCACCTCTGCACCATGACAGTCACACATGCCAGATGTTACCAGCTCAAATATGTTGCTGATTTTCTTCTGCTTATGGGCTGTTTGTGTGTTACTCTTCATCGGCTCGTCTTCATCTTTGTCATCTTCATCAGTAAGTTTGAGCGCGTGTAAAGCGGCCTGAGCGCGCTGCTCGCCCTTCAGCCTACGCAAAGCACGACTCGACATAATGGACGTCCAATCAACTGATCAGAAATCAAATAATAATCTCGCATCGAGCCTAAATGTCTCATAAACTTGGGGATGTTCAAGAGTAGACGCTATAGACATATAGGAAAAACGCCACTTTAAACGGAAGTGGGTGTGTTCAAAATAGGTGACCCGGATGTTTTTTTATAAAGATATGTCAACCATAGACATGGGCTGCGTTCCACTCCAGTTTTAGACACGCACTCGCGAACGTCCCTAAACACCTCCCCTCGGGGGAATCCCTACCACCATTTTGAAGTGTGTTCCAATTCGTGAAGTGGACGAGGGAAGTTTATAGATATATATGTACACTTCAGGCAGCTCCATAACCCACAATGCAACACGATTATGACGTCTCCGCATGTCGCGTTTAATTTACCCCACCACAAACAACTCTATGATATATTATTTTTTTAAACATTTAAAACACACATATATACATATAGAATGCTGTATTAAACAATTTTGTAAGGGGGAAAAAAAAAATAATCAGCTTCCGAGTGATCAAGGGCTTAGGAAGCTCCAGTTCAGCCCATTGCAAAAGTGTATTTTTTATTTTTTTTATTCAATGCTACAAGAACAAGAGGTATTACATATTCACATGTTCATATCATATTAACATTAGCTGCCAGGGAAAAAGAGAAAAAAAGAAGGAAGTAGGCCTATTACATAAATTTCAGTGCTTTCAGAGCATTACATGTTTTCAGTGCTTTTTTGTTTTTGGTTTGTTCCAAAAGATTTACATATAATTTGAAGTCATTTATAAAATGTGAAAAATTTGGTTTACATTGAGCCCACTTCTTCTTATGTATATGGTATTTTCCTAATAAAATAAACAAATGTATAATATGTAATTCTTTACATTTCAAGTTTTCATTTTCTGTATAAAAAAGTACATCAAATACACAAATTTCTATCATACAATCAAGTTTTCTATTAATATAGAATTCTAAATCTTTCCAAAATAATCTTGTATAAATACAATGAGAAAACAAATGCAAAATAGTTTCTTTTTCTTGTCCACAAAATTCACAGGTATAGGAAATATTGAGCTTAAATCTTTCCAAAACATGCTTAGCAGGATAAATTCTATGAAGTATTTTATAAGACACTTCCCTTATTTTGTTATTGAGACAGAACTTATTTGAAAGTTTCCATGCTTTAACCCAAGAGATATTACCAAATAAAGAAGACCAGAAAAATCTTGCAGCAGGAAAAGACACAGAACAAAGAGCATTTCTTATAACCTTGTTGCTACACTGTTGTTTTAGAACATCAACATTATCAATGAAAATATTCTGACAAGGATTATCCATGTTGATTTCCACTGAACTAGAATTCTTTAAAAGTAATGTCATGCTCTTTGGGATCGCATCAAGAACAATAGTAAACTTGGTTTAACTGAAAATTGAAATTTTTGGAGAAATTCAGTATATGATAACAAATACCCATGGGAATTAAGCAACTGTCTTACTAACATAATACCTTCATTGAACCAAGTATGATAGAATAATGATTTGTTTTTGAATAGTATATCTTTGTTATTCCATATGAATTATGGAGTGAGGGTGAGGTGGGGTGAGAAATTGTGCTTGTAAACTAATTTCCATGCTAGCAAGGCTTGTCTATGAAAACCAGCCAATTTAACAGGAATTTTGTCGACAGAAAAATTACATTTCAACAAAAAATCTATGCCTCCTATATATCTATGCCTAAATATATAATTAGGAAATATGTTCCAAGGATTTTCTCTATTCTTCATAAACTATCAACCATTTAATTTTGAAAGTCTCATTAAGTGTACTATAATCTAAGACCTCCAGTCCCCCTTGCTCTTTAGGATTACAAATTACCTCTTTTTTCAAATAATGTGTTTTTTTTTCTCCAAGTAAAGTCATAAAGTATCTTATCTAAATCTTTAATAATCTTAGGAGGCACATCCAATGATAAAGACATATACACAGATATACCCTCCACCTTTGACAATAATACCCTCCCAAATATTGATATATCCCCCATTAACCACAAATTAAATTTCTCCCTTGTTTTCTTAATAATTGGTTCAAAATTTAACTGGCTTCTTTGTTTTTCATTTTTCACTTTATGACTTTCCCAAGTCCCAGGTGGAAGGAATAGAAAGACTGTGTAGTAAGTTCTTGCGGAAATGGCTGGGAGTCCCCCCATCATTCAGCGCAATCAACCTTTACAGAAAGACCTCTAAGCTTCTCTTGCCAGTTTCATCAGTGGTCGAGGAGTTTAAAGCCACCAAGGCAAGGGCAGTCAGTACACTCCTCATGTCTAAAGATGGGAAAGTAAGATATGCAAACAAGACCATCAAATGCGGCAGAAAGTTGAAACCCCAGCAAGCCGTGATGGAAGCAGAATCCTACTGGAAACACCAGGAAATCGTGGGTGTGGTATGCCAGGGACGCCTGGGCCTTGGACACTACAGCGTCAAGTGAAAGCGATCGGGCTTGCCTCTCAGGGTCGATGGACGCAATGGGACCAGGCACAGGAGCGACCTCTGTCGTGAAAGGAACTGTGGCAGACCGACCAAGGGAAGTTGAGCTTTCTCCTGCGTTCAGTGACTGACCTGCTTCCAACACCAAGAAACATAAGGATCTGGGGCGGAGGGGAAGACCCATCTTGCAACCAATGTGGAGCAGCGTCCTGTACACTGAACCACATCCTGACCGATTGTCCAAAGGCACTGGCAGAAGGGCGGTACAGATGGAGGCACGACAAGGTCCTCATGGAAATTGCCAAATGGGTGGAACAGCAGCGAGTCAACGACAAGCAGGTCCATCTGCCCAAAGCCATAACCTTTGTGAGGAAAGCAGAAAAGGCTTATAAGACCGGCATGGTGGCCAAGAACCCACCCTCTATTTTGCAACGAGCTTCTGATTGGGAATTGAGAGTAGACGTAAAGCGGAAGCTTGTCTTCCCACAGGACGTGGCAGTGACCTCCCTCCGACCAGATATGGTCCTGTTATGACCACGAAAACCATCATAATTGCTGAGCTCACTGTGCCCTGGGAAGAGAGGCTAGCCACGTCCCTGAAAAAAGCCAAGTACCAAGACCTGGTCGACGAAGCTGTTCTAAAGGGGTGGCAGGCAATCAGCTACACCATTGAAGTCGGCTGCCGCGGGTTCCCAGCAAAATCGGTGCGCTATTTCCTCCAGAGTGTGGGCCTGGAGTCTAAACAACTGAAGAAAGCCACCAGGGACATTGCTGCAGCAGCCGAGTCCAGTTCAAGATGGCTGTGGCTGAAGAGAGCCCACAGTTGGAACCCTTCTGCAGGTGAAGACTAGTCAGTCTTCGCTGCCCCACTCAGGCGAGGTGTTCAGGTTGAGGGGCGAAACACCGGAGACCCTGAGATCCCTGCTGACAATGCGGAAGGGTTCCAACTATCTGGATGCTACAGGAATACCACCTCAGAAGTAGATCTGCATCACGATAGTTAGCGTAGTCCCTACAGGTACAGCTTGTGGCAAAGCATCTCTGATGTTTACTTCCCCTTTTTCATTTTTACAAATTACTACACCTAGATATGTTAATTGGGGTTTAACTGGGATGTTCTCTATTTCTGTAGAGGAGCAATCTTTAAGGAGAAACAATACAGATTTATCACAATTCATTTTAAGGCCTGAAACAGCAGTGAATGCCTCAATACATCTAATTATTTCTGGTATCTCAAATTTGTTTTTCCAAAAAAACTGCAGTGTCATCAGCAAACTGGCTAAGCTTAAATTCTACACCTAAAGCTGTGATACCATTATACTAATTTCATTTTACATGCATTGCCAAAACCTGAGTGACTAAAAGAAATAAAAAAGGAGAGAGGGGGCTGTTACAATAGGACCAGCCGGGAGACAGAAGATAGGTTAACAGGTAGTTTATTGAACAGAGTATATGGATGACAACAGGTGAGTAAACAGATGCAAGTTCGTGACTGAGGAATGATATGAAGAATGACAGTCCTTTTGTGGTTGCAGAGTGACAATGGAGAATGATACTTGCTGAATGGAGTAGATGACTTCAGACAACACTTCACACCAGATAGAAGACGAGGAGAGGAGCTTGGGTACACAGAGTACAGGCAAGTAGCAAGAGGAGTCCTTGAGGTAAGCATTCAGGTAGGATAGATTCGGGTTCTTCAGTGTTCTCATCTGGAGCATGGACACGTGACAGGGCGTCAGCCTTGATATTTCGGGAGCCAGGACGGTAGGAAATGGTGAAGTTGAAACGTGTGAAGAAGAGAGCCCACCGGGCTTGTCGAGGATTGAGTCTCTTGGCGGCTTGAAGGTACTCCAGGTTGTGATCTGTTAGGACTAGGAACGGGTGCCGTGCTCCCTCTAACCAATGCCTCCACTCCTCGAGAGCCAGCTTGATGGCTAGAAGTTCCCGGTTGCCGATGTCATAGTTTACCTCCGCCGGGTTGAGCTTGCGGGAGAAGAAGGCACATGGATGGAGTCGGCTCGGGTTCCCCTGCTGCTGCGACAAAACCGCTCCAACTCCGGTGGTAGAGGCGTCGACTTCCACGACGAAGGGCTTGTCAGGGTCAGGATGTTCCAGGAGTGGAGCGGTCGTGAAGGCTTGTTTCAGGGTGTTGAAAGCTTCTGTGGCAGATGGGGTCCAGGACAGAGACTTGGGCTTATTGCGAAGGAGGCTTGTGAGTGGACTGGTAATGGAACTGTATGGATGAATCTTCTGTAAAAGTTGGCAAATCCGAGGAAACGTTGGAGCTCTTTGACTGTAGTGGGTGTTGGCCAGTTCTTGATAGCTGCCACCTTCCCCTCGTCCATCCGGATGCCACTGTGGTCGATGTTGTACCCAAGGAACTGCACTGGGGGCTGGTGGAACGAGCATTTCTCAGCTTTGAGGTAGAGCTGGAAGTAGGCTTGGGTATCGAGTTTCGAGTATCGATTGGAACCGGGACTAGCTTTTCGATTTTCCCGGAATCGTTCAAAAGTTTAAATTTCGATTCCTAGTTTCGATTCCTAGTTTCGATTCACAGTCCGCCGACTGGAAGAAGAAACCGCTGAACACCAACGAAGAAGCGTCCATCGGAAGTGTTGGCATAACCGAGCGAGTCGAACATGGATAGCGTGCGTCGGCGGTCCAAAGTGTGGCTTCACTTTTTTTAAACAGAACGAAATCTCGCCAAAATGCAACATTTGCGGCAAGATTGTTTCGTGCATAGGAGTGTGCACGTCGAACATGATAAAGCACCTCCGAGTTCATGACTTCGGTAAAGTTGGTTTTATATTCGCACATTCGGGCATCCGTATTCAATAGCTTTGTTAATCACACTACATTGGACATTCAGTGGACATTCACAAGTAAATATGCCATTAAAACAATACTTGCCTATTTTGATCGACTGTGAAAAATGTTGTAAGTTGACAATCGTTGGTTGTCAATATCATGTCGCTGCTTAAAATTCGCAAACATTAATTTATTGCACATTTATTGGAAAGTCTGAATTTATCAGAAGTCCGAATGTGCGAATATAAAACCAACTTTACCGAAGTGAGTTCATGGAGTAGAAATAAATGTGTGCACAGCAGGAGATACTATCTGTCCAGAACGCTCACGCATCCTGCCTGAGAAGGCAGATATGATCATTTTCCTAAACAAGAACTGTTTCTGATTTTATACTGTACCTGCTGCTAATCTGGACTGGGTTTTACAAGTTGTTTCTTATTGTTTATTTGCTATTCTGCACCAGGTTAGCCCATCAGTGGGAGCACGGTAACATGTTCAAGTACCTGCAGCATCATACACTCATGTGTAAATGTGTTTTCATGGTTTTCAAAAATAAAGCTCTCTTGAGGAAAGTGTACCCCTGTGAAAATATGTTCATAATTTATAATATTTATATTCAAGTTCATAGATTTGATATTTAAATTGTAGTTGAAAACAGCCCTGTGAGAAATTCATAGTAAAGTTCATAAAAAGTAAAAATTTCATAGAATTAAAATTGATGGAGAAGGTCAGACTATTTAAGACTATAAAGACCGTAGGTTAGCTAGCTCATTTAAAATATCCTAAACTTTTTTTGACCCTGCCTCTTAAAAGAATCGGAATCGAGAATCGTTAGGAACCGGAATCGAAACAAGGAATCGGAATTGGAATCGGAATCGTTCAAATTCAAACGATACCCAACCCTAGCTGGAAGTCCCTCAGGCGTTGCAGGACCTCCGCAATGTGGCGTTGGTGGTCGGCCATACTCCGGGAGTAGATCAGTATGTCGTCAATGTACACCAGCACAAACTTATGGAACTCCCGGAACTCCCGGAGCACCTCGTAGATAAAGTTCTGGAATACGGAGGGGCCATACGGCATGACCAAGTATTCATAATGGCCGGTGGGCGTGACAAAGGCATTCTTCCACTCGTCCCCCTCACGTATCCGGATCAGATTGTAGGCGCTGCGGAGGTCCAACTTGGTGAACACAGTGGCTCCGCGGAGGTGTTCCAGGACTGCTGGGACGAGAGGAAGGGGGTACCGGAATTTTACTGTGATGGAGTTGAGGGCTCGGTAATCGATGCATGGCCGCAAGCCTCCGTCCTTTTTTGCCACAAAGAAGCTGGATGCAGCAGGGGAAGTTGATGGTCAGATGTATCCCTGAGCCAATGCCTCTTCGATGTAATCCACCATGGCCTTCTCCTCCGGGATGGATAAGGGGTAAATCTTACCCCTTGGCACTGACTCACCTGGATGCAGGTTGATGGCGCAGTCCCATGGCCGGTGTGGAGGCAGCTTGGAGCAGAATACGTCGCTGAAGGGTGCGTAACAGGACGGGATGTCCACAGATCGTTTCTCGAGGGGACTCTCAACAGATGTGGCACAGACTGGAAGGACGTTGGAGTGAGGAGATTTGGGAACAGGCAGGTCAAAGAAACACTCGGGAAAGCAGGTTTCGCCCCACTTCAGGACTTCTCCAGTGTTCCAAGAGAGGATGGGGTTATGTTGCTGCAACCACGGACGCCCTAGTATCACGTCAGCGGTGGAACCCTCCAGAACCAGCAGTTGAATGTCCTCGTGATGCAGCACTCCGACTTGTAGATGCACAGGTTTCGTGATGCGGCTGACTCGTCTATTACTCACAGGTCTGCCTGTTATTGAGTGGATCTGGTAAGTAGTCGGCGTGTTCTTGGTCTTGAGGTTGAGCTGATGACAGAGGGCGCCGGAGATGAAATTTCCCGCTGACCCAGAATCGATGAGGTACTGGAAGAGAAACATCGGCAGCAGTAAGTTATAGTCGTGGTGAGTGGCTTTTGCGTCTGGAGAGTAGAGATAATGGCACTCACCATGGGGCGTGGAGGACGTGGAGGACATGAGGAGAGTACATGTCCTGGTAATCCGCAATAGAGACATAAATTCTGGGTCAGCCTTCTCTGTCTTTCAGTTGGAGTCAGCAGTGATGATTCTACTTGCATGGGTTCTTGGGCTGGTTCTGGGGTGCTGACGGATTCTGGCCGGCAGAGGAAGGTGTTGTGAAGACTCTGACCCTGGTGCTCTTCGAGACACGACTGCATACGAGTGGCGAAGCGTATTGAGAGCTAGATGAAGCGTTCAAGCCCGATGGTATCCTCGTATGCAGCGAGATGCAACCGCACTCGAGGATCCATTCCTTGACGGTATGATGTCAACAGTGCTTGTTCGTTCCATCCGCTCCGGGCAGCGAGAGTTCTGAACTGCAGAGCATATTTGTTAATAGAAAACTTTCCTTGTTTTAAATTATACAGTTTCTCACCGATAGAAGAATCCCAGGATGGTTTTCCGAACACTTTCCGGAAGTGTTCAACGAAGCCTGAATATGTCTGCGTTACTGGATTTTTTTGCGACCAGATGGAATCGGCCCACTGTAAAGCTCTGCCAGAAAGTTGTGAAATGATGAACGCTACCTTTGAGTAGTCGGTGGGGAACAGGTGTGGTTGCATCTCCAGGGTCAGGGAAACTTGTAGGAGGAAACCATTACAGTCCTCCACCGAACCAGAGTAGGGCGCCGGTTTGGCCATGGGACTGGTGTACACTGATAGTGAGGGAGAGGTGACGGTGGATGCGGAAGTGATGGTGGGAGCTGGAGCTGGCGGTGGTGCGTGTGATGGTGGTTGCACATTGAAAGTGCGATGAAACGGATCCACCAAATCCTGGAAGGGATCCGATTGACTCATGTTTGTGTTCTGCTGTTTTGGTCCGGTCTTCTGTTACAATAGGACCAGCCGGGAGACAGAAGATAGGTTAACAGGTAGTTTATTGAACACAAGCAGAGTATATGGATGACAACAGGTGAGTAAACAGATGCAAGTTCGTGACTGAGGAATGATATGAAGAATGACACAGTCCTTTTGTGGTTGCAGAGTGACAATGGAGAATGATACTTGCTGAATGGAGTAGATGACTTCAGACAACACTTCACACCAGATAGAAGACGAGGAGAGGAGCTTGGGTACACAGTGTACAGGTAAGTAGCAAGAGGAGTCCTTGAGGTAAGCATTCAGGTAAGTCCTTTGATGCAAACGAGACCGGACAATGTGACTGTGTGTGAGTGTGTCTTAAGTAGTGCTGGTGATGAGCGTGCTGATGAGGTGCAGGTGACGGTGATTAGTATTCCGGGGATGGTGTGCGCTGTGATTGGAGGGTGCTGGAGCCTGGCGTGTCAGTGACAGGGACATCCTTGCCTAATGCCACGATGAATATCAAACCTTTGTGAATTACCATGAGCGAGTTTGACAGAACTATTACATCCACTATACAATGTTTTAACTGCTTTCAAAAACATATCACCAAAGCCAAAAAATGTTATAACTTTAAAAATAAAACTATGGTTCACCGTATCAAATGCTTTATAAAAATTGATAAATAAAATAAAACTTTCATCCTCAATAAAGTGATTGTAATCAATCATATCTAAGACTAGTCTAATATTATTCCTGATATGACGACCTTGCATAAAACCAGATTGTTCTATATCAATTATTTTATCTAATCCTTGTTTTAATCTTCTAGAAAAAATCATTGCAAACAACTTACTGTCATTATTGAGCAAACTAATGGGCCTCCAATTTTCAATATATAACTTGTCCTTGTTAGGTTTGGGAATCAGTGTTATAACTCCTTGTTTTAATGAAACAGGCAATTCATCATTTTGTATAGCTTCTATGAATACTAATAACAGAAAAGGTGAAAGTTCCTCAGAAAATGTCTTATAAAATTCTCCTGTTAGCCCGTCATTGCCTGGAGATTTGTTATTTTTAAGCAAGTTAATGCACTCTCTCAACTCCTCAATGTCAATTTCTTTATCACACACATTCTGAAAGTTTTGATCTATTTTTATTGTATCGCTCGCCAAACTATTTAAAAAAGCATCAATGTTTGAAGTAGCTGATGTAGAAGAATATAAATTACTAAAAAACTAAGCCACATATTTTGAAATAACTGAGGAATTATCTACTAATTTGTTGTAAATCATTAATTTTGAGATTGAGGCAAAGTCACTGTTTCTTTTTTCAAGGCCAAAAAAATATTTTGTATTTTTTTCCCTTTTTTCTAACCATTTAAGTCTGGATCTAATGAATGCTCCTCTAGCTTTATCCTCATAAATATTATCTAATTCAATCTGCAATAAGTCTAATTTTTGTAATTCACAATCAGTCAAATCTTCCTTTTTCTTTTTACACAATTTAAAAATGTCCTCTACAATTGAATTCTCTTTCATTTTATTATTTTTTGCTTCCAGTTTTCCTTGGTTAATAAATGGCGTTCTAATATCAAATTTCATTAATTCTTAATACTTTCTATAGGAATTTTCTAAACTCGCAATTGTATATTTTTCAATATTTTTTTATTTTCATCTTTAAATATTCATTTTCAAGCAATTTATTATTTAATTTCCTATCAGCACAGAAGCCACATTTTTAGTTAAATTATTAGAGTCAAGTCAAGTCAAGTCAAATTTATTTATATAGCGCTTTTTACAATTGGTAATTGTTTCAAAGCAGCTTTACATATTAGAAGCACAGAAAAAAGATAAGTGGTTAAAAATAAGCTGTACAAGCAAGCGTGGTAATATGTAACATATACAAGATGGTGCTACATTAAGCCAATGTCGGCTGACTCCCAGGGGTGGAAAAAACCCCCTAGGAGAAAAACCCAGCGTGCTAACACTGGGAAAAAAGTCCTAGGAGGGAAAAAACCCCTTGGAAGATATAAATAATATATGTAAATGGATATGGAGATCAAAATCTGAATTATACAATTTTATTATAGGGATTAAAAATAGATTATATATAAATATATGTAAGCGGATACGGAGAT
>RJVU01066024.1:0-13963 GCA_003731715.1 Anabarilius grahami | reverse complement strand
TTCCGTGTAATAGAATCGCCAATTACTAGGGCGCTTTCAACAGGATTCTCAGTGGGTGCGTCACTGAGTGGGGAGAACCTGTTTGATGTTCTTATTGGAACGGAAGAGTGGTGTTTTCCGCAGCTAGGCCGCCTCACCGTTACCCAAGTGCCCTGCTGCACGGGCTCTACAGCCGGAACCGAACAATGTTCAGAGTTCACTAAGCTAGTCGCATCCAAAACAGTATCTGAAGCCCCTGTATTCTTACTATCCTCGATTAAAGTTTGGATGCGTGTCTCTAATTCTGAGATTCTCTCTGTCAGCCTGACTATTTCCCTACATTTATGACATGTAAGTCCCTCGTCGCTGACAGAGAGAGCTATGCTAAACATGTGACAGATGGAACACGAGATAACACTGGGAAAGGATGACATGACTCACCGTGTTTGTAGACTGATCCGAGTTACCACAGCTGTTTGATGAACGCGTTGAAAAAGAAGCGCGCGAGACTGATGACAAGTTAACAAGCTAGCGAGATGCAAACGCGTTGTAACAGCCATTTAGATTCAAAGATTACAAGCTAGCGACGTCAGATTAATGTGGTAGGCAATAATAATAATATAAGCAACAATGAATTAAAGTAAGAGATTCAATAAAAGTAAGAGAAAACAAAGCTATACGGAGACGCAAAACACCAGCAGCGAGGCAGAGCCAGAGCGAGGCTCAACACAGACGTGGGCGGGACCAGTGCCCCGCATTTGGGAAAGCATGCCGCTCGTGCGGCACCCCCAATCACTTCGCTAAAGTATGCATGAAAAGAGGCCAAAACACACGCCAGTTGCACACTATGGACGCCCCCTCTGAAGAGGACCAAGATGATGATGATGGTGGCAATCTGGGCCAGATATACACGGCAATGAGCATAGGAGCAGTGAACACACAGGGGAAGAAGTGGTTTGTCAACCTCCCACTGCAGAATGGGCCCCAGATGCTAGCTCGACTCTGGAGCAACCTGCAACGTGATGAGCATCAAGGATAAAATGAGACTATCACCTAGGACGCCTCTTCAGCCTAGTCTCACCAGACTGAAACTTTACAACAGTGCTTGGATGAACTCAATGGGCCTGTTCAGCACTCAGTGCATCATTAGAGGCAAGAGACACAAACTTGACTTTGAAATTGTGAAATCTGGCCAGACGCCACTACTTTCGGGTTCCACATGCGAGGATCTCGGTCTGATTCGTTTCACTATTCCTGAGGAGCTGAATAGTGTAGAGCACAGCAAGTTGAGCATGCTGACTAAAGAGAGCTTAATCAGCATGTACCATGATGTCTTCAACGGCCTCATTGACTCTCTGCCTGGTGACTTACACTTTGAGCTGGACAGCACTGTGGCCCCTGTGCAGTGCGCTCCCAGAAACATACCAGTGGCCCTCAAGGCAGCCGTTAAAGCGCAGTTGGATCAGTATGAAAGGGATGGACACTTAGTCACAGTCACACAACCCACTGAGTGGATAAGTAACCTGGTCATAGTAAAGAAGCCAGAGAAACTTAGGCTCTGTATTGACCCCAGACCCCTGAACCGAGCTCTCAAGCAGTCCCATTACCTTATGCCCACCTTAGATGATGTGTTGTACAAACTGCCAAAAGCACGTATCTTCACACTGGTGGACGCACGGGACGCATTTCTACAGTGCCTCCTGGATGAGGAGAGCAGCCTGATGACTACATTTTGGACGCCGTGGGGCAGAAAACGCTGGTTGAAACTCCCTTTCGGCGTGTCGGTAGCACCAGAGCTGTATCAAAGAAAGCAGCACGAGCTTCTGGTGGGCTTGAAAGGAATTGAGCCTATAGCTGACGACATCCTAATAGTGGGCTGTGGCGACACTGAGGAGGAAGCCATCCGAGACCATGACGCTAATCTCACCGCACTGATGGACAGATGCAGGAAAGTGAAATTGAGGTTGAGTCTGAAGAAGCTACAATTTCGAGTTAAGGAAGTCCGCTTCCATGGCCACGTCCTCTCGGCCGAGGGCCTCAAAGCTGACCCTGACAAGGTCAGAGCAGTTCTGGACATGCCCAACCCCACAGACACTAAAGGCGTGCAGCGTTTCGTGGGGTTTGTGAACTACCTATCCAAGTTCATGCCGCGCTTGTCAGAGGTCTGCGAACCACTGAGGAGGCTGTTGGATAAGGATGTACAGTGGCACTGGCTGCCAAAGCACGACACAGCTATGAATGAGATCAAGGCACTGATCACAGTGGTACCTGTTTTGAAGTACTATGACATTAACAGGCCCGTCACCATACAGAGCGACTCCAGCCAGACAGGCCTCGGCTGCTGCTTGCTGCAGGAAGGACAGCCAGTTGCATTCGCATCTCGTGCATTGTCACAAACAGAGCAAAATTATGCACAAATAGAGAAAGAGTGCCTGAGCATCGTGTTTGCCTGCCAGCGATTCCACTACTACCTGTATGGGAGGGGTGATGTTACAGCAGAGACAGATCACCGCCCGTTAGTGTCCATCTTCAGTAAGCCTCTCCTCAGTGCACCAAAGCGCCTCCAGAGCATGCTCCTTACGCTCCAGAACTACTGCCTCAATGTGGTGTACAAGCCAGGCCCAGAAATGTATATCAGTGACACGCTCAGCAGGGCTGCTACACCACCACAGAGCACAGACACACAGTACAGGCGGGAAATGGTCTGCAGCCTGCAGCAGGAACAGTATGACACTGCAACAATTCAGCAGACAGACTATCTGAATGTCACCAGCCAACGTCTTGCACAAATCCGACAACACACCGAGAAGGATGAGTGCCTTCAGATGCTCAAGACTGTCGTGCTTGAAGGATGGCCAGACTGCAGAGAGGAGACGCCCATAGTGATTAGAGGGTACTGGGCCATCAGAGATGAAATTAGTGTGCAAGACGGCGTACTCTTCAGAAGCCAGCGTGTTATTATTCCTAAAACGTTGCGATCAGAAATGCTGAGACGAATTCACTACAGCAACATAGGGGGAGAAGCTTGCTACAGGCAAGCCCGTGACACCCTATTCTGGCCCAACATGCAGGGGGAAATCAAAGACTTTGTGCATCAATGCTCTGTGTGCAATGAGTACGCACATGAACAACATAAGGAGACCATGATGTCACACCCACTACCCACACGTCCCTGGCAGATAGTGAGCATGGACTTGTTCAACCATGCCGGAAAGGATTTCCTGCTCGCGGTGGACCACTACTCTGACTTCTGGGAGGTCGATCTGCTTCCTGACCTCTCAGCTGAAACTACGATCCTGAGGTGCAAGGCTCAGTTTGCACGCCATGGCATACCAGACCGGGTAATTTCTGACTGCGGATGTCAGTTTGCATGTGGAGCTTTCAGGGCATTTGCTAAAGAGTGGTGCTTTGAGCATGTTACCTCATCACCAAGACACCCAAAAGCCAATGGCAAAGCAGAGTCGGCAGTGAAAATTGTAAAAAGCCTGTGCAAAAGAGCTGCGTTTGCTGGCGAGGACCCATGGAAAGCGATTCTCCATTGGAGAAACACGCCCACGGAAGGGCTGCACTGCAGTCCTGCACAGCGGCTGATGTCGCGGAGACTGAGAACACACCTCCCTGTGGCGGACCAGCTCCTGATGCCCCGGGTCATCACTGAGATACCGGAAAAACTGTGTGTTAAGCGGCAGATTGCGAAACTGAACTATGACAGATCAGCCAGAGATTTACCTGAGCTGAACGTCGGCCAGCCTATCAGGATGAAACCACTCCCTGGGGACAGGACGGGCCGGTGGAGAAAAGGGGTGTGCTTGCAGCAGGCGGGCCCCAGGTCCTATGTTGTTAATGTGGAGGGGACAACATACTGTCACAACAGGGTCGATCTTAGACCAGCGGAGAAAGTCCCCTCTCTGTCATCAGGGCATCTGGAACGTTCCCCGGAGTATCCTGGGGACACACATGCAACTGAAGGGGGCTCTGCAGGTGAGGACAGCAGTGGAGAGACAGGCACCAATCATGGGGAGGCACCCCATTCATCACAAACCATTTGCACGCCCCACCGAGAGGAGCAGGGCCAGACATACTCCCGCAGTGGCAGGCTAATTAAGCCTCGGGATAGATTGAACCTTTAAGTGGGGCAAACTAAACAAGGGAAATGAACACTTGAAAACAAGAATGCTGTTAGCAGCTGTCATATCAGTATTTGGGTTCGAGCAGCTCTGTTAGGTAAATTTGGTTTTTTTCAGTTCATTGTTATAGCCTGTTATCAAGTTGGGGTGTTCGCTGCAGTGTTAACAAGTAGAGTTTAATGAAGTTCAGGTTTGTTGACAATGCCATTTATTGTTTGGATATCTTACTACAGGAAGGGAGATGTTACGGGGTGTCCTGTTGTACTGCTTAGGCAGTAGCTCCACCTTGTGGGGAAATTGAGTATTGCTCACTTGTAACAGGAAGTCAGCAGTGTTGTTCTACTGTGTGCATGTCAGTTCTGAATCAGAGCAATACACAGATCTTAATACACAGTTGTGCAGCGTCCTTATTTCACCAACATACAACACCCTTCATCTGTAAAGATCAACTACAGCATAGATTCAGTCATATACAGTGAGATAATTTACTGTATTGGCAGAAAACACTGTTCTACACAAACCATCATGACTGTGTCATACTTTACACCATTTGATAACACACTGAATATATAACATTACAAACATTATGGATTTTATGTCAATTATGTAATTTAGGTAATGTAAATGTATTTTCTAATGTGGCATCTGTAGCCTGTGTAATTATTTCAGCAACAACGGTGATTTGAAACATGTGTCTTGCATTATTTGCTATTGAATTAACTAATTGTTAAAAGTACTAAACTGAAAGAAGAACATACTGTTGTGTTTCGGTGATTAAACCAAATGTTCTCATTAAAGGTGCTGTAAGCGATCCTGGTTGGAGTAACTTTCTGTTTACGTTCGAAGTGTTGTCAAACAAAACAGAGGCTAGCTAGACACTCCCTCCTCCTCCTCCTGCCCCTCCCCTCCGTGCTTCCTGAAACAGTCATGAACACGCATTTAAAATGTAAGTAGCTTGCGTATTGACGCTGCTTGTCAGCTGCTTGTCAACTGCTTGTCAACTGTTTGTTGTTTCGTGGTCCAGGCTGCACCAGTTTGTTTTTATTGCCGTTTTTGGAGCTTGTGGCGACTACAGAGACCGCGATTTTTTTACAGTGTGTTCAGGGGACAGGCAGCTAGCGGATAGTGAGGAGATGTTTGCTGTATGTGACAAAAAATGTTTTGGCCTAAAAACGCATGACATCGCTTAGAGCACCTTTAAATATCACAATGATCTTGTGTTTTGAAATAGTGAAGGAAAATATGTACAACTAGAATGAAAGCATGAGATCAAGTTTTGAAAGAATGACTAGCTGTGTTACAAGTGTGATCAGTTTGGATTTTAGAACAGAGTTTTGAAAATGTACACCTTAGATGTGAAAATAGTACCAAAGTGATTAAAAAAACTAATTCCATTGTGAGTTGAGTAAACTTAGGAAATCAAGTTTAAGTTTGCTATGGTCATGATGATTTATGATGTTACTGCAAAGAATGTTGCAAATCTTATATTTTAGGCAAAGGGCACAATATAAAACAAACAAATTAATGAATTATGATGACATTACAGAACTTTTTTTTTTTTTAAAAGTCACTTGAGTAGTGATACCTGGGTGCTTGTGTCAAAATGATTGATGATGACCTTTGACCTGTCTGACCCCTGTGACCCCTGGGGCCACCCACGGCGTTCCCCTCCCCACGGGCCACCCACAAAGTTTTCCCATCCCCCAACCATGGATATGACCCCCAATGACCTTTGACATGGTTGGTGATTCTCCGGGGATCGATATGACCTTTGTCCGCATATTTTGAATAGCGATGTTGCCCTGTGAACCTCTGGACGTCTTCTGGGTGATCAAATGGCAAACGGATGATTTTAAAGGGTTGAGGGTCATTTTTGAACTCTGACACGCCATATTTGAGGGTGTGACAGCATCCACATTCCGGCTTGCTCTGGGTCATTTTATGACGCTCTCATCCCTCTGTCTGTGCAGACGATAAGCAACACGAGTCTAGAAACAGTCGTATAAAAAGAATAAACATATTTTATGAAATAGATTACACACATTTCAATCATTCGATCTTTTAAGGAAGTTGGCGATAAAATTGTAATACACTGAATTACAAACAGTTACTAAATTTACTGAGACCAGTTAATTATAGTTTAGCTAAATGAAAAATGCTTATAAATTATATTAAACACCCCAAAATGAGGTTGTAACGATCAGCCAAATCGGTTGAGTTACAAGATTTAAAATGGGGTCAGATGAGTTTGCTAGTGGTTAAAAGAATGAGACATAAAACAGTGATACGTTTAAATAAGAATTGTGTATTTACAATACTCAAAGGAGACATTAAAACATCGCAATAAAGCCAGGAAAAGTTTTCCTTGTGCAATGATGCTCGAATGAAATTGGTTTACAAAATGCTTATGAAATATTAAACACCCAAAATGAGGTTCATCAAGTAGTTTTTAGTAGTATATTCATTTTAGCTTTGTCAAAGCATAAGAGGTTTTTGTGGACATGACCATGTTTTTGTGGAGACCTTCCATTGACATGACTATTTTTCTATCATTTATCCCTAAAACTCAAATATCATAGTAATTCAAACAGTTGATTTCTAAATGGTGTTTAGTATATTTAGTATATTTCAAAAAGTTAATTGAAAACCATTCACTTATTTTAAATGTTTATAAATAAAATGTATAAAATTAAATATGCTTCTAAAGCAGTATTGAACATTTATTTACAAAACAAACACATATTTTTCAGAAAGCAGGGGGGAAAAGCAGTCCTTACTTTTTTGATATCCTTAAGATGAATAAAGTTGAAGTCTAAAAGTGTGTCTTCTAAGCGAGCGTGCTGTGAAACCTGAGACAGAGGGGGTGGATGAAACATTGTTTTGTCCGTGCTAACTTTTATTTCAAAGCATACATTTAAAAGTTTAAATTACATCTTTTAAAAAGTCTCAAGTCAAATTTTCCTAAGAAGACTGCTTATCTGACTGAAAACCTAAAGTATAATTTTTATTTATCAGTGTATGTGTAAAATGTTGGGGTCTCACACATTGTGTAACATTTTCAATAATTCCTTAAGAAAAATCATCAAGCATTTTCAGAAAGAGAACCTGTTACGTCTCAGGCTGGTTCTGTAAAAGGAACTTCTCTATTTTAAATGAAATTATTCTAAATAAATGTGTAACACCAAACATGATGCTAAAAAATATTTAAACAAATTAAACATAGTTTAGTTTTAGCTAAATAAATTAATAAATATAAATATGATAACACCTTACATTTTCAGAGAGCTGAAGAAGCAGTTCTTGATGATAAAAAGTAAAGAGTTTAAGCTGTATTACAAACAAAACATCCCCACATCCTCCTAGGAATAAACTCTAGTGTGAATGAGAGATGGGAGGGTGGAGTCCGACCGTTGAGCTTCTGTCACAGCATGTGTTAAGACCACTAACTCCTTTCCAGAGTGAATGTTTCTGTACTAAATTTATTTCAAAGCATAATCTTAAATATGATCTTTTAAAATTACAAGGTTGTTTAAATCCATTCTTTAAAGTTTTAATTGAATTCAAATATTCTTCCTAGAAGTCTACTGTATCAGGTTTAAAACAAAAACCTGAACTTAGTCATCTTAAGCCGGGGACACACCTAACGATTAGCTGAAACATTCTAAGACTGAACTGAACACACATACCGATTGTTTCCTTCGACTGGAGCCGATTTATATACTTACACATGGAATTTGAACACCAACTGTAATCGCAGACTGAACGCGACTGGACGCGTTTGAGCGCGATCAGTCATAAGTATCAATTTACATTCATAATCGGCCTTACAATCGTTAAGTGTGTGCGCGGCTTTAGATCTCAATAAAAAATTCAAGCAACATTTTTGCCAATGAGACACACAATGTTTTAAGAAATCTGTATGTTTTTTAAATAAACTGCAAATATTTAATTTGATTTTTTTTTTTATCAAAAAGTGAAGCTATCTATGTGTTTGAAGCCTCACAACTCGCATGTAACTCAGAACGAGGGCTCAACATTACTCTTGTTTAGTTCGTCGTATCTTTGAGAAAATCACACATTTTCAGAGAGAGAGATCAGATGTTCCTCTGTGCTGTTTCCATAAAAAAAATTATCTTGTGTGAGTATTTAATTTTACTCATTATTTCAAAGCATGATTTTACTTTAAACTTCAAATAAAAAAAGTGGTCATATGTTGTCATACTATTTTGCTGTGCCTGAACTCTGCATCTGACATACTATCTATGATCTAGAATGGCACAAGTTGGCATTTGTCACTGTGGAAACATATACCCTTCACTGAAAATGTACAAAAATATATATTATCTACTCAAAATAAATATCTACACACGTACAATTTAAAAAAAATATCTGTGTGTCACACTGATGACACTAAGAGGAAGGATGCCCTTTGACCCCCAATGATTTAAAGTGACCCTAGAAACAACATTTTTCAACTGAGTGAATCCACACATGCCAGGGTCTTTCAGAAGATGCGACTCCACAGGGTCAGTCGGTCCCCTGAGATTGTTTAATTCCCCTTAAAAACCAAAGATTAGGCCAAATCCCCTACCAGGCATGTCCACATCAGACTCTGCAGTAGAAAATGTGCTTGCTGTTAAAACCTAGTATATCTGTTAAATATGTTTCTTTGTTTTAAAAACCACACATTTAAACTTTAAACTTTTAGATGTCTCATAGATGTATATGATTTTACTTTTCTTATTTCTATAAAGTTTCAATTCCTAGTAAATATAAAACACAAGAATAATGGCAAAATATTTTTTGCTGCAATGTTTTTAACAATTAGATATTGCACAGTTCCTCACACAATGAAACTCATGACAATGGATGAAAACACTACATATGTAAGATAGTTTTACCAAAAATCAAATACTGTATTACATTTTTAAAGATAATCTTGCTTTAAAGTATGAATAAAAAGTTAAAAGCAAACATATATTCATACGTGTTTGTTCTGACACAATGCCATTCATTGTTTTATAAAATGTGCTTTTATTATTTCTACATACTACTTTCCTCCGCCTAATATGAAGTTAATACATGATGAAACAAGAATATCAGGCAACCAAATACTTTTGATACAATGTTTTTATGATTTTTTTGTTTGTTTGTTTGTTTGAATTTTTGTTTTTTAAATACGACTAAACCACATTATTTTTTCTTTTGACAGACTATTAGACAAAAATCATTTTCCCGTGGTGTTGAAATAGGACTTATTTCAAAGTTTCAGACATGCTACAATCATGCGATTCAAGGATCTGGCTGAAGATTCATAATAAACAAAGAAAAGAATAGGTCATTTTCACTTGTGAACATGTATTACACACTTTCAACATGTATTATACGCTATTTGTACGTTAGCGTACCCATTATTCACACCATTTGAAAGGTTTCAGTAAAGCTTTGAAAGCTGAAAGCTATGATTTCATCCAGTTTGAGGAGGGTAATCAAAAGTTACACACTGTAGTAAAGCTATAGATATATCTCAAACATGATCTTTGAACAAATTATGTGAGCCGCTGAGTCCGGTCGCCGTCCAGGTCGCTCCGCTTAGATTGTGTTTTTATTTACTTTTTTACCTACTTTTGCTTTCTCTTTTTACACACATNTGAGCACAATAAATTCTCACATCTAAATTCAAGAGGCCTAGTAACTAAGAAAGCAGTGACATCATGTAAGAAAAAGTGTCATACTGCATACAGAAGTCCACTCTTGATTTATTGTGATAGGCAATTTTACCCCCTTCATTAGTCTTACTCACATTATAAAGACTATCAAGATCACTGGTAGCATTTTATTCATCGGTCTGTATATGTTTTTAGCTGAATACTCCTCTCTGGTTGCTTTCAGTGTAGGTTTTTGCAAATCATCACGTGTGATGAACACAGACCATTCATTTAAGCATCTTTTTAGATGTATGACTGAACTTTTGACAAAACCGATTCTTTTTAACAATTAATTTCTTTCAACATCCCAGCATGACGTTAAAGAATACGTGTATTATAGTATACAGTTTTGTTAGAGTCTATGCAATGCTGTTGTAATGCAAGCTCATTTTGAGAACTATACAATTGCATACCCTTTTAAAGAAGAAATTCAAACAATCAATATACAGGTATTATACGTACACAATTTATGTGTGTATGACATATAAGATACATTTAGCTATAATGAAAGAACAAAAGATTGTAATTTGTAAATGCCATTTTTCCACTAGAAGATGACACTGTTTACAATTATTAGTAGTTTGTATATACGTACAGTTTTAGATAAAGACTGCTCTCTGAGTTTGGTCAAACATGCAGCTACTCTCAGGACATAATGAAAACACGAACAAATGATACTACTACTACTACATGAGTGTTTAAACTAAAAGTGTAATGTTCTTTTAGGCCTCCTTTCTGGTCTGTCTATGAAGCGGTCACAAGACACATAATGCATCAACGTGAAACTTTTCTAACTATTGCACTTAGCGCTATGCATTTCACGGCATAGACACACAGTTCTTTTGTGATTGTCTTCAAACAGAAGTTAAGTAAATTAATTACAGTTGATAAGTAGTAGTTTTAAGTGGGATGATTCATGCCTATTTTTTTTTTAACTCTGTCAACACCAATACTAGTGTTTTTGGTGTCTGTCCTTTAGAACTGATCCAGAAAACAGACGTTGTGTTCTATGTCTAGATAATTTGTTATTCTTTTTATGAAAACATATGATAAGCAGTTTTTGTCCTCATCAGCAGAATACTTAAATGTTTTAACATATTGTAAATGTCAATAGTTATAAGTAGCAAATGCAAGTGAACTGTATTTACAGAGATAATTTACATTTTATATGTGAAACAAACTCAGTCTCAGTCAGTTGGATTCTAATTTCTATTGAACATTGTTATTGTACCGCATGTTTAACAGTGCTAGGGTTCTTGGACTCATCAAACTTCACACAAGCCACAAGGTCTGACTCTGAAACCAGACTAAATATTAGGATGTAGTTTGGAGACATTTGTGTTTCCTTTGATTTGTTTGCACTTTTCCTGAAACACACTGCTTTTGAAATTGTTTACCAATTTTTAATATCTTATATTTTATATCATATATTTTAATATATTATATTTTCAACATATTGCTGTGCGATTGTAATATTTGTGTGTGTGTTTGAGTGTGTGTCTGCTTTCCTTACACTTTGCAAAACAACTTTGAGAAACAAACTGTTTCCTCGAATATGCGGTAATGTTTGTGAACTTCAGGTATCTCGGCATCTCTTTATTCGTAGCATTTGCTTGATTTAATAAAGTATTGGTTTAAATCATCATCTTTACTTGAGATCTTTACATTATTTTATCATACAATCCAAGTTTACAGTGTTACAGACATAATGACTTATTCCAATTATAGGATTTGTTTAAAGTATGTATTTTTTTAAAAAACAAAAAAATTATCAATATGTACATTACGTTTAACATTTTACTTCAGACAATTTAATATGACGATGTCAATAAAAGTCTTTAGCGGAACATATTTGGTATAGTGTTTAAAATCAGCGCAAAAGAAATTCCATCCTACTTCTGCATGTTATGACCCTTTATTATGATCTTTTTTCTTGTAATGTTTACTCAAAATATAACTGAGTGAAAATAATAAATTGGCGACATATTCAGGACTTGTTGCTGCTTCTCTTGCATCGTGATTGTTGTTTATGACTTCCTGACGGCTACCCCCTATACACCCCGCACAACAGGGGGCGAGGGTGGACCCTAATCGGCTGTCCTGATAAACTCTACAGAGAGTTCACTTATCACAAGCAACCTGGGTTTCCTAACCAAAAGGTTCTAGTTCTACAATACAACGTCTGCATCAGCGTGGACTGCTGTGCTGCTGCAACATCTCATTGATCAAAAGTCAAAGGAACATTGTCTGGTTGATACATCGACCGCCAAAATCTATTTCAACATTCCTGTTTGTCTGAGCCTGACGCTTCTTCGACTCACACTTTGGGGGATCTGACCCAAAAACCCGAACTTCAAACCGTTAATAAACTGTGTAAACCATTGGACAATGCAAGAGAAGCAGCAACAAGTCCTGAATATGTCGGCAGTTTATTATTTTTTCTAATTAAAGCTGCAAGCAGCGATGAAAGGGCCCTCGCACCCGGGCTGACCGCCACCCGTTGGCCTCAGGAAAAGAGCGAACAGTGAATACAGGAGAATTATGCCAAAGTCATTTCGAAATGCCACACTTCCTGCGGCCAACAGGTGGCGCTTTGACCGTAACTAAATTTTGCCATGCTGATGTCTTCAGGCCAGGACTATTATCGAACATGTGAAGTTTGGAGCAGATCGGACATTGTATGCCTGAGTTACAACAACTTCCTGTTTCTTTCGTTGTGTTATTCGCATATATTAGCACTCAGCCAAGTGTTGCATGATTTAACGTGTCTCTAGCATGTTTGGTACTTCGTGGCATAACGAAATGTGAATCTGGGAGTGAATTACAGTGTGAAGCATCCCATTTCCTGTTGCCAGCAGGTGGCGCTATGACTACCTAAATATTGTCATATAGATGTCTTTAGGCCAGGACTCTTATCAAACATGTGAAGTTTGGAGCAGATCAGACATAGTATGCCTGAGTAACAGCACCTTCCTCTTTCATGGCGAAACATCAGACTTTGTCAGGCCGCCACGGACACGCCCTTCAGCGAAAACTCAAGATCTTTGATATTTATCATTGCTAAGGTCTTAAGATTAGACTGATAACATTTGATGTTGTTAATCACAGTGTAAAACATGTCATTTCCTGTTGACTGCAGGTGGCGCTATGATTGTAACTGAATATTGTTATGAAGATGTCCTCAGGCCAGGTCTCTAATAAAACATGTGAAGTTTGGGGCAGATCAGACATTGTATGCCCTAGTTACAACAACTTCCTGTTTCATGGCGAAACATCAAACTTTGCCAGGCCGCCACGGACACGCCCTTCAGCGAAAACTCTAGATCTTCGCAATTTAACGTCTCAAAGGCCTTTAGATTAGACTGACCAAATATGACATTGATCTGATTAAATCTCTAGGAGGAGTTCGTTAAAGTACAAAATTTGGAAAATGCAAAAAATGGTGAATTAATTCAAAACATATGACTTCCTGTTGGTTTTCAGATTTCACTCCAGGAGACTTTTTTTGTAGGTATTGGGCTGTTACATGTGTGTACCGAATTTCATACCTGTACGTGAAACGTAGTGTCAGGGGTACTTTGTTGAATTTTTTTAGGTGGCGCTATCGAGCTATTTTGCCACACTTAATTCTGAAACCCATATCACACATATATTTTCACCACTTCTGACGCATCTGCAAAGTTTCATGAGTTTTCGAGTATGTTTCGGCCCTCAAAAAAGTGATTCACCTTACATGGCGAAACATCAGATTTTGTCTGTCACCACGGACACGCCCTTCAACGAAAACTCAAGATCTTTGCAATTTAACATCTCAAAGGCCTTAAGATTAGACTGGCCATATATGATGTGGTTCTGGTTTAATCTCTGAGGAGTTAATCACAGTGTAAAACATGTAATTTCCTGTTGCCCCCAGGTGGCGCTATGACTGTAACTGAATATTGTCATATAGATGTCTTCAGGCCAGGACTCTAATAAAACATGTGAAGTTTGGGGCAGATCGGACATTGTTTCTCTGAGTTACAACAACTTCCTGTTTCATGGCGAAACATCAAATTTTGCCAGGCCGCCACTGACACGCCCTTCAGCGAAAACTCTAGATCTATTTAAATTTTTTTTATATATATTTTTCTAAAAAATACTCACACTTAA
>RJVU01065935.1:3521459-3578528 GCA_003731715.1 Anabarilius grahami | reverse complement strand
TTTTCTCTGGTGAGAATAAAAGTCTAGCAGCAGTCAAAGCCGACCCTTGTTCCTTCCTTCCCACAACACAAGAACGTTACCACAATATATATATAACATAGGTCTCACCCAAGCGGAGGGAGAGCATCATGTTATATTTCTCAATGAACGCGGCTTGCGGGGTGGAACCGGCAAGCAATGCGTAGAGAAACTCAGCAACACAGCAGAAATGTGCTTCATTAAGTAGAGTATATAACATGTTTCTCGCCCGAGTCGGGGAAGAACGTCATGTCATTTCTCAATGGATGCGGCTTGCGGGGCGGACCAGCAAACAACGCGCTGAGAAAATCAACAAACTTGGCAGAAATCTGCTATATCAGCTGAATATATATATATATATATAGGAGGGAGAGCAACATGTTATATTTCTCAATGAACGTGGCTTGCGGGCGGAACAGGCAAGCAACGCATAGAGAAACTCAGCAAACAGCAGAAATATGCTCCATAGATTGAGTATATAACATGTTTCTCGCCCGAGTCGGGGAAGAACGTCATGTCAATGGAGGCGGCTTGCGGGGGCGGGACCGGCAAGCAACGCGCATAGAGATATGGAGAATACACTCAATCAGATTGAAAATGTACCATGAGTCTCACCTAAGTCAGGAGAGAGCATCATGTCAAATTCAGCTGAGAGTGAGAGCGGGCCCGGCAAATGACGCATTCGGAGGAACGGCATTTGAAGCAAACGCCAGTGAGAAAATAGAAAAACAAGCTCTGTACTCACCTGACGGAAGACGGCAGGGGATGAGCTGAATGCTCTCAGATGCTGAAGGCGGTGCGAGGGCGGCGCGGTGAACAGCTGCTAGAGAGCGAAGATCCGCAGAGCGAGAGAACGCCATGAAAACGGCGGAGAAATTGCTGTTTTAGGCAGTTAAACCGCTGGAAATAGCACTTTAAATTGTTCGCCGGATGGCGGCAGGAGACTCTCTGAGAAGGTGGGCTGAAGCAGGAAGCAGGCGGCTCGAGAGCAGCGCTCGAGGGCGGCAGTCTGCGAGGGCGCCGGCGCTGCAGGCGTTCAGCGATCTCAGCTGGTCCGCTGTGGTGCCTCTTCAACGGCGGGAGAGCTCGTTCCATGCGGCGAAGGCGTTCAGCAATGAGATACAGCGAAGAGAAGTCGTCGCTGAAGGAGAGAGATCTGAAATCTTATGGCGAAATGCCCGCTTATATAGCCATACGCCCCGCCCATTTTGACAGGCTTTGGCGAGCCGCACCGCCATAGGCTAGCACAGCTCCACCGCACCGTCATTGGTTCAAAAAGTTTTCCAGTTTGAACCAATGGCCGTGCAGTTAAACTGCGCTATTGAAAAAGGCTTCAGCATCGAGGAAAAAGGAGCTTTTCCCCATACGCAGTATGAGAGAAGTATCGAAAGGGAACGCCATTTTCATGTAAATGAACGGCCAAAACGCATAAAAATTTTTCAGTTTTTAAGTTGAAAATTGTGTCGTGTAAATAGCCCCTCAGATAAAAGTGACTTGAACGCACCTGACATCATTAACACGACTTCCCACATCATAAATACAAACCATAGTTCAAACGAACATTACATCGCAAACTTGTGTGGTTGGACAGCTCTCGAGCTGTAGTTAAAAGCATAGTTTCTTGTTTTTTATGACATGTGGACTTAATAAATCGTTATCTTGAGCAAAATAAGCAAGCTGACATTAATGTATATCTTTTATTTCGAATATATACAAATGTCATTAACATATTTTTGCCAAGATATTTTAAGCACTCTTTTTGAAGAGTGCGCATGTGCTGTAGTACATGAGAATGAGCCTATAATTGAATCTGGAAATAACGCAAAATAATACAGAAAAATGAGAAGTAAGATGTCATGTCCATAATTTAAAGCAAAAAAAAAAAAGTCTAACATTAATTCGATCTCAAACGGATTCATTTAAAAGAAGTTATAACTCCACCACCTCCATTCACCAACGTGGCTGAACGATGTGTTTGCGTCAAACGACAATGCGGTTTTGGGAAACAGTCACGACCTAGTTGATTTGTTCAACAATACATCATTCTAAAGCCTCGTTTAAAGTTGCAGTGTAAACAATGCTTAATGCTGCCTTCACGTGCTCTCGGGATGATCGTAAATACGAGTTTCCTGGGTAAAAATTGCACACGAACACCCTCCCATTTCAAAACTTGAATGCGATGAGCTCGTTTCACGACTTCAGAACAAACTTCCGATAGCACGTGAAGGCAGCATATGAAGCAGCGAGTTACGTCGTTGTACGGAAACGCACATGGAACGCGCCGATGACGTGTGATGTCTGCACGAGCAGGGTGCGCAGAGGTAATGGAAATACAGGTTGACTGGCAGGTAGGACATCGGTAGAGAGCACAGAATTCCTTGGTTCAATTTGTATAGTGCTTATCACAATATAGATTGCTTCAAGCAGCTTTAAGAAAGTCATGATGTTAAAGGGTTAGTTCACCCAAAAATGAAAATTTTGTAATTTATTACTAGCCCTCATGTTGTCTCACATCAAGACCTTCGTTGATCTTTGGAACACAAATTAAGATATTTTTGATCAAATCCGATGGTTCCGTGAGGCCTCCATAGACTGCAATAACACTCCCTTTTTCAATGCCCAGAAAGCTACTAAACACATAAAACAGTTCATGTATACAGTGTTTCAACCTTAATATTATAAAGCAACGAGAATACTTTTTGTGTGCCAAAAATAACAAAATAGCGACTTTATTACACAATATCCAGTGAAGGGTGATTTCAAAACACTGCTTCAGGAAGCTTCGAATCTTTACAAATCATTTGTTTCTAATCAGTGGTTCATAGTGCCAAAATCCCATGATTTCAGTAAACGAGGCTTTGTTACGTCATAAGTGTTTTGAAACTTTAATAGTTCACGTGACTTTGGCAGTTTGATACCAAAGTCCCTTTAAGAAGTTATTCTATAGTCTTTGTTTGATACGCGCTCCGAATCTACTGATTCAAAACAAATGATAAAGAATCGAAGCTTCATGAAGCAATCACCCTTCACTGGATATTGTGAAATAAAGTCGTTTTGTTATTTTTGGCGCACAAAATGTATTCTCGTCACTTTATAATATTAAGGTTGAAACACTGTAGTCACATGAACTGTTTTAAATACGTTTTTAGTAGCTTTCTGGGCACTGAAAAAAAGGAGTGTTATTGCTGTCTATGGAGGCCTCACTGAGCCATCGGATTTGATCAAAAATATCTTTATTTGTGTTCTGTCGAATCAACGAAGGTCTTATGGGTGTAGAACGACATGAGGGTGGGTAATTAATGATATAATTTTCATTTTTGGGTGAACTAACCCTTTAACCCTCTACTGCACACATGTTAATGGCACATGAAAAAAAATATTCCACATTTTTTGGTTCATTTGGTAACATTTTATTGATAAAACATTTTTGGCCTCCGCATCCTCCCCCCACCACAAAATATTAGTTTTTGTTGCCTCAGGGTAACATTGTGCAACAATGGTACAGAATCAGAGAAAATTATCAAAATAAAAAATCTTTTTAAAAAAATGTCAAGAAATCACTAAGTAAAAAGGGAAAAACACTTGAAAGACATTGATATATTGAATTTGATACATGCATAGGTATGTATCATGTAGTGTGTCATGCCATATAATGTACTTCATGTAATAAGATTTCACCGTGTACGAAACTTCAAAAAGCTGCTCTTCTCTGCTGTGAAATAGAGGTGTATGTTACAATTTTTTCACATCACTTTGGGTGTTCCTGTGGACCCAGGAACCCTGCATCTTCCCTTCTTATAATATGTTACGGCCAATGTGAGGTATTGTCCAAAACATCCTCAAAAAGTACCCCTTATCGCACAACGTTGACCTGAGTTGAATTTCTCATAAGCGAGAACGAGAACTGAATTTCTGAACATGCAAAATAAAAAAATCCTTCATAAAACCTGACAAAAGGCTTCTCTACACCTTCATACACGCACACATATTTTTATGTACAGTTCATGTCATTTTAAATTACTAAAGCAAATAATCTTGCCTTCTTCCCACACCATGTGCTCCTGTGACCATGTGTCAGAACAGGACTTCCCACCTTTAAATGGTGCTTGATAGTGACTCCCACACCTTACTGGACTGTTCTTTTGTACTTTCGCAACATTTCTAATTGGTTGTAATCACTTAAAGAAAAATTTACTAAACATAGGGCTTAAGAAAACTTTCCGTTGCCTGAGGGCAAAGCTGTGCTGTGGAGGGTTAATGTTTGAAACCAGAGCAGATTTAAGGTTTATTGTCAAGTCAGTTTTATTTGTACAGCACTTTTCACAATACACAGTTTAAAGGCAGCTCAATTTAAAATACCTTAATTTCTTCATGCCTTATAGTTGCATTTAGCAGATTAGAGCTGGGTGATAATATAGTTTACATTTATAATGATATAAACAATAAAACAGCTGAGAATTGCTTCTCTCTTTATGTGAGTATACTGTGTATGTACTTGGGTAAAGTTGGATATACCTATATTTCCTTTCCAACTTTATATATATGTGACTGCGTGTGTGTTGGATGGAATAATTCAGACTGAGATCAGGTGGGTCACTCAGTTGTTTTACTGGGCCTGATGGGACAAGACAAAACGGAAAAACAGCACCAAAAGGCTGATCAGAATGCAGTGCATCGATGTCGCATGAGAAGTCAGCAGGACGAGCAATGCGACTCTGCTGATTACATATTTCTACAAAGTGATCTTGAACATATAGTGGACAATTTTAAATAAAGCATACATTAAAGAAAATAAGATATAAAACACTAATACAGACAATTCACATTAATACAGTGAAAATATAAACTCAAGTAACCATCATTTTACATATTTTGTTTAAATGAAATGTGGAGAAAAGAACGCAGCCCTAAAATGGAACGTGTGCTAACAGTCAGCAAATATTTTTAACACAGAACATGACAAAACCGAATAAAACACATACCTGTGACAAACCAGCACCAAAAGGCTGATCAGAATGCAGTGCATCGATGTCGCATGAGAAGTCTTAAATGAAATAAACAGAAGTTCGGAGTTCACAAGCAGGCCAATTAACACAATCTTCATCTTATCGTCACAAGTAACACATAGCTATTTGACTCGACTAACACAACTAGGACCTGACAGACAAAATAAGTAGACTTTTGTGTAATTTACAGTTCAAACTTGGGCTTGAAAACGATCCAAACTTAATTATTAAGACGAAGTAATCATTGATGCTAAAGCAGGACGAGCTATGCGACTGCTGATTAGCTCCGCCCCGTAATATCTTGTGCACAAACGCAAGTGACAGCCAATGGCGAGTTTTCCCAATTTATGCTGAATTTAACCAACATATTTTTAAACTCCGTTACATATAGAGCTGTGCGATAATAGTTTACATTTTATGCTGAAATAAACAATCAAGCAGTAGCGATTTGCTATATTGTATGGCTATATACCAGCTTAATAATGGTAATTTTTCCAATGTGTGGAACCACTGTCCACAAATGAATTAAGTTTAACCAAAGACTATAGAATAACACAAGACGCGTCACTCCTATTATTATGGATGGGAGAAAGTGCAACGCGCAATATGGCGGAATAAGTCCCGCCTTCTAAATAACAGCCAATCGCCGATTGGTAAAGTCATCGGCTGTTTATCAATATGCGTTCTTCCGCGATCTTGCGTCCTTGTGTTCTTGCTCTACGTCATCATCAACCGTCGAAGTACAGTTCCAATTCTCAAGAACGCAAGAACAGAGGACGCATGAAAGTACCGAAAGTACCTGATGTGTTCTTGATATCGAGGATGCATCGAATGCAAACTTGAGAGAATCGAACCATTAAAAATCCCAGAAGACGCTGCGGGCGGTCGACGTACGGAAGCCTGTAAGCTTTAAAGTTCTCATTCTCGCTTATGAGATTCCCGCTACAAGCTCGCAAATACGTGTCGGCTCGTGAAAGTAAATCGTTTGTTTTGCTTAAAGGGTTAGTTCACCCAAAAATGAAAATTATGTCATTAATGACTCCCCCTCATGTCGTTCCAAACCCGTAAGACCTCCGTTCATCTTCGGAACACAGTTTAAGATATTTTAGATTTAGTCCGAGAGCTTTCTGTCCCTCCATTGAAAGTGTTTGTACGGTAGACTGTCCATGTCCAGAAAGATAATAAAAACATCATCAAAGTAGTCCATGTGACATCAGTGAGTTAGTTAGAAGTTTTTGAAGCATCGAAAATACATTTTGGTCCAAAAATAACAAAAACTACGACTTTATTCAGCATTGTCTTCTCTTTTTTTCTCATAAAATATCTTAAACTGTGTTCCGAAGATGAACGGAGGTCTTACGGGTTTGGAACGACATGAGGGGGAGTCATTAATGACATAATTTTCATTTTTGGGTGAACTAACCCTTTAATTTTAATAAAGTGATAACCTGAAGAAAGCCTGCAGTATTTTTATTGGAATATAAAAAATAATCTGATTGATATGAAAACAATAATAATACGAAAATAGGTTATGACAGTTGTTTGTGATGTTATGTTGTATTTATTGTGCATTAGCCACTTATTATGCTGGGACGGTCAGTTGAGCAACAAGATCGCAGCACATCTCAATTCTCAAATGATTCTTTCTGTGTCCTCGCGTCCTTCCGAGTTCGTTCTTTCAAGGTCGCCTGGCAAGACCGGACTCCACGAGAACGCAAGTCCGTTCTCTGCGTTCTTGGAATTGAGAAACAGCCATCGTCTCACTGCAGCGGCCGTTAGAAGCTCCGGTTTCTATAGAAACAGTCAGAAGCGCGCCTCCGAAATGAGGCACAAGAGACGCACATTTAGGACTGCGCATGCGCATTATGTTGATCCAGCCTAAAAAATACAGTTTTTTGTCATGATTCGAGCGTTTAGAAACAAAATCTATGAGACAGTTGTTGTCAGATTTCATTGGTGATTTCAAATATGAAATTTAATCGAAAGCTTGGCTAACAGCTTTGGAGAATTTGATGTTTCCTCATTCAAAGAGATAGGAGCTGCACTTAGATGCCGAGAGGCGTTTCAAAGATGGCCGCCGAGTGAAATGACTTGTCTTAAAGGGACTTTGGTTTAACCTAATATTTGTAATATTTGTGTGTATATTATTATTTGTTTTATTAGCAAATGATTATTGACTGAGGATCTTTTGCAATCTTTAGATGCATAGAAACAAGTTGTAGAATGAGAACCTTTACTTTTTTGGGATTATATAAAATATGATCCTACCTGTCCTTTATCTGCAGAGTTAATTTAGGGTTTGGCTGAAAACATCTGCTGATCTTTTCCACCATTATGGTGATACATTCTCATTCAGACACGCACCGTGGTTCCCATGGCAATGTCAGCTTTCATTTTCTCTTAACTTATGCCTGTTTGCATGCATTCTGGCTCCATTTCTTCTCCCTGGGCAGCTTTCACTTTTATGACTGATTAGCCAAACTGATTTCCTATTCCATCTTGTGTCTGAGACGTTCAGACATACCATCAACTGCAATCAAACAGAGAGGTAGAATTGATGGACAGGAAAGAGACGCAGAGACCCTAAGGATTTGAATGTTCTGCCCTCCTCTAAACTGATCAGATGCTTGTGGAAAGACAAATGCATTCATTGTCATCTATATTTCAGCGCCATACAGATATATTCTCTTAAGAAACCTAGAAATCTGGTCAATTACATTTAAGGACATGCCTTTCAACTTTACTACCATCTACTGTATGAGCTTCTGTGAGGGAAACCGCATGTCATCTCCACCAAAGGAAGAGTGTAGGGAGGTCTAGTTAATAAATTTCATTTTTCTGCGTACTGCGCGGTTGTTATTTTCCATTCTCACAGCAAAGGTCAACTTATTCCCATGTGTTTTCTATGCGTTATCTATTCCCATAGTGTTCTCATTTATGTTTCGATTAAATTGACTCTATTTGACATGATGTATACTGTATAATCAATACTGCGCAAACTGCAAGCGTGCAGCTGTGAGATTCATTGCTAATGGTTACTCTTAAGGGTGCACATTTCATCAGTGTCGGACACAGAGCTTATGATGGAGGAATAAATCATTTGAGAAAGTTTTAAAGGGATAGCTCACCCTAAAACAAGAACTATTTTTAGTCCAAACCCATATGCTGGTCTTTTTTCTGTGAAGCACCTAAGTGGATATTTTTCTCTTGACATACACTCATAGTGATTAGTCAAAAATTAACCTAAAGAAAATGCCATTCGTGCACTTTGCTGTTGTGTCTGTGATTAGTTCACTTTCAAATGAAAATTAGCCCAAGTTTTACTTACCCTCAAGCCATCCTAGGTGTATATGATTTTCTTCTTTCTGATGAACACACTCGGAGATATTTTAATAAATATCCTGACACATCCGAGCTTTATAATGGCAGTCAACGGGACCCACAAGTATGAGCTGAAGAAAGTGCTTCCATTCACATCCATCTATCATAAACATGTACTTCACATGGCTCCGGGGGGGGGGTTAATAAAGGCCTTCTGAAGCAAAGAAAAAATCCATGTTTAACAAGTTATGAAGTAAAATATTTAGCTTCCTCCAGACCACCTTCCGTATTCAACGTATGAAAAAAGGCCACCAGAACGCTGTTGTCGTGTAAATAAATGGCCAAAAAAACACATAAAAAGTTTTCCGTTATAAGTTGAAAATGGCCCCTCAAGCTTGAAACAAACACTCTTCAGTCTTTTCAGTGTTTTAAAACAAATTGCATTTTCTGATTGTTCACTATTTTTTTTTTCATTTAGTGCAATCCTATTTGAAAAATTCATTAAAATATAAATAATATTATATGTAAACCATAATTTAAGCTTGAATCCAATCTGTCAACTCTAACACAAAAAGACAGATGTGACACTTTCTGCAGCGGTTATATTGTGAGCGTAACAGTTTTGCACAGATGACATGGCCTATAAGAAACTGGTTCAGTGCACAGAAACATTGACCTCATCCCCTCCAGTTAATCTGACGATTGCACTTGTGCGGCATGCTGGCCTCCATGGGACCATATCTATTTTCTCTCAGCACTTTGAAACCAATCTGGAGCGAGGGATATCGAAAACATTGGCCCTGCCACGTACCCTGGGGAGACCTGGCAAGCATGTTCTCCTCAGACTGACAGCCAAAAAGTAAATTTAGCTTTCTTTGATGTTAGACTTGTTGCCACTGTATGCTAGTACCCTCAAAATGTGCCCCCAATTGAATAGAAGTGTTTCTTTTGATCCCGTTGATGACAATAAGTCAATTGGTGTAGTTTAAATGTAGTAAAGTGAACCTATAGATGCATTGTTTAGACATGTAATGGATAAGGACAATGATCGTTCTATAAGCTGACCACCTTTATTTGTGGTCTAAATCATTTATGGAACAACAAGAATAGAACAGATCCATGTAGGGTCTAAACAAAATAAGTCCAAGCATTGCTAATTAGCCAAATCTCCCCATACACTGACTATTTGATAATGGCACATTAATTTAACTTGTTCCATGGGACGAAAGGCTGCAATCGGTTTCTGCTTGGAGCCTGGTATTTAATATTGAATGTGTCTTCACTGGTCTTTCAGGTCCAGCCAGCTTTGCTTTCACCTTAAACCCCATATCAAACAGCCACAGCTGTAGCAGAGCCCCAAGCCACATCTTCCTAATTCAATTCAACTGCTTGTCACTGTGGGCAATGCTAGATAGAACATTATGTGAAAGGATAAACCTTTTCACTCTGCATTAGAAGAGAGGTTTTATCATTTATTTTTGACTTTGCCAGGGAAGTAAATTAATCAAACTCTCCCGGCATTATTTCCACAACCGTCGGGGCTTTCCACTTATCCAATTAATAATCCAGTAATGTTTCTTCAGATGCAGACAAGGCAATTATTATTAAAAAATTAAATGGAGGGACCAAACAGTTAGTTTTTAGGCAGTTATAGCATTCCTCTATAGCAAATCTTGGATATATCTAACTTTATCCGCATACATAATATACACCATATAGCAAATCTCAAATGCCTGATTATTTTCAATCCATTGAAAAATTTAACTAGATTATTGGCCAACTCTTTATATAAAGTTGGATATAAGTTTGTCCAACTTTATCTGACTGCGTGCATATAGTATACTTGTGTAGGGCAATATATAGCATATCTCAACTACTTCTTTGCATGTATCATCGCAAAATGTAAAACCTGTATTATCGACCAACTCTAATCTGCTAAAAGTAGGGGTGGGCGAAATGACCAAAATCTTACATCACGATACAAGTAATTTTATGTCACGATAACGATATATATAATGATATAGTAATTTTTGCTTTAAGATTTTTATATATCAACATTTTTCATACCATTGAAATTTCATAGCCTAATTCTTATCACCAATTTTAATATCATTTAAAAAAAAAATAATACTAGCCTAAAAAACTCTCAAGCTTACTGAAGACAAATAAACAGTCATAAAGAAAGAGCAAAGAGAGCAAACTACAATAGAACAAAGACACAGACGAAATAGACCTACTTTAAAAACTTCAAGCACTACTATAAAATATATAAAGTAATCAAAGGTATAAAAAAACAATGCATAGTCTTTACTGTGTAAATTAAATATACATTTATTCTCATTAAAGTTACAAAAGCAAGCAGTGAGAGATTTTCTCTCTTTTTTGTTGTATTATTTTCATTTCATTTTCATTTATGCATTTGGCAGACGCTTTTATCCAAAGCGACTTACATTGCATTACACTATACATTTGTATCGGAGTATGTGCAATCCCTGGGATCGAACCCATGACCTTGGCATTGCTAGTGCCATGCTCTAACCACTGAGCTACAGGAAAGCATTAATTAGTATTATTAGCATTAATGACAGCAGATAAATTTGGATGCTGTCCATTTAAGACTGACTGCACCGATCCATTATACTCAAGCTCTTTAGGGTTAGGGGTTAATGATTACGGTAACACTTTATTTAAAGGTGAAGTATTACACGTAACTACATGTACTTACTATAGTAATAATAGTAAATTATTCATAATTACAAGTAACTAACTCTAAACTAAACCCTAACCGTAACTCTATAGTAAGTACATGTAGTTAATTAATATTACTCAGTACTTATTTGATTAAGTACAATGTTACTACGTCACCTTAAAAAAAGTGTAACCATGAATACTTTGAAAGTTATAAAATATTACAAACAGTATATATAATTGACCTTTCGCCAGAGTTTGATTAATAGGCGATCTGATCAATCATAATGCAGATATCCGCCATTTTGTCCGACAAACAAACCAAACCTGTTAGTAGAGTAACATCAGTGGACTTGAACTTGGAAAATGGTGTGTATTGACGTCTTTTTGCAGTTCTGATGTTCATTCAGGTTTAATTCGTGCTATAACTAGAAGAGATTATCAATTCACATGCTGCTTGAACTTAGGCGCTACACATTAATGCACCACAAACTGGTATTGTTTGAATTTCTTAAAAATGACAAAATTTTGAAAGCTGAGACTTTATTTCATACCACAAGTAACCTGCTCTGTCTTGTCTGTTGCTGCATTGTCAGTGTCCTCTTTGCTCCGCAATGTATTTTTCACTGTGTGAGAACATGATTTGTTGTTGTTGTTGTTGTTGTTGTGGTTGTTAATTTTACCAATAACGACATGAGATCAGTCCGCTGTAACTTCACACTCAGTCATTAAGACATTCTATTCAGGCTAACGTATTTGAGTCACTTACGTGGTGCATCACAAGCTGCATATGGTTGTGGGAGCATTCAATCTTCTGTGGTAATGGGGCTCTTCAGCCAGGGAGGAGGCTCAAATCACGGTTTGGCAAATCCATGCCAGCATATCAGACATCTGTCACTCCTAGAGGCCGTCTGCCATGCTGGGAGCCGTTCCTGGCAGCATCTCTAGCAGATATCCCAAAATGTCTTCGACATGCACGACTTAGCCACAGAATTTATCCCCCACCTCCTGTGGCAAACCATAGATCAGCCAGAACTTTTATTAAGTTAGCTAGCAAACATATTGGCTTGCAACTCTCACTGTGAGATGTGGCGACAGACCGGGGCAACACTGTTAATCATTGTTTGGGAGCAAAAAAAAATACATGTCATTTATGGTAGGGACATTTAGGATGATTTTGTCTCCACCACTTTATGAAATAGCTTGTGGCAAGAACATACAGTATATAATACAGAGGAAGCATCTTCACTTGTTGAGCAGAATTTTTCATTTCGGTAATGGGTATTATAATGAGAGGGAACTGGGTGGCAGAATTTGTTATATTTTATGTTTTGCTGAGTGGTCGTCATCAGTTGTGGAAAGCAACAGTGACAATCTTCTCTCCCACACACACAGCTCTTTTCATGAATTGCTATATTTTCCTGTGAAATCCAGCTTGATCTCATTAGTATTCTTATGCAACTTTTAAGGCCTGTTCACACCAAGGACGATAATGTTAACAATATTTAGGAACTATATCATTAAAATCAGTCAGTTTTTTCCAGCTGATCAACAATGAAACCATTGACAGCCAATCAGAATCCCCCTGACTTTGTAGAGCTCAAGCATATAAAGGGATAGTTCACCCAAAAATAAAAATTCTGCCATCATTTACTCACCCTCAGGTTGTTCCAAACCTGTATAAATGTCTTTGTTCTGCTGAAAACAAAGAAAGATATTTGGAAGAATGGCAGTAACCAAACAGACATCATCCCCCATTGACTTCCATAGTATTTATTTTCCTACTATGGTAGTCAATGGGGGATGAGATTTGTTTGGTTACTGACATTCTTCCAAATATCTTCCTTTGTTTTCAACAGAACAAAGACATTTATACAGGTTTGGAACAACCTGTGGGTGAGAAAATGATGACAGAATTTTCATTTTTGGGTGAACTATCCCTTTAAAGCAGCAGATGACATAATTGCAGCATGTGCTTATGATAAACATAACATTATCATCCATTGGTGTGTGGATGCTATCATAATTATTATTAAGAGACAGTTATCTTTACAGTTATCATTCATTTTGTGAACTGGCTTTTACACATACATTTTTGTATTGGACGTACCCTAAAATGTATAAAATGAACACGGTACTGACAGCATCTGTTAAAAATGCATTTGTAAAGTTACATTGTGCTATATATTATATTGATGTTTTTTTTTTAAGGCACAGATTGCCCTTGGCAAACAAAGATTTAATAAATAAATAATGATCAAATGGATTTGTAAATATCTGCATTTCTGTTAAGTCATTTCTACACTAAATTCTTATTTTAGATGCTTTCAGTATGCTAATAATGTACTTTTTAGTGTCTTTGGCAATCATCTGACTTCATCGTCATCTGACTTGTCCTCCAGTGCTAATGACCTCAAAAGCCCCACCCATTTGTCTATAGAACAAAAGATAGTCTATTAGCGTCATGGATGACGAGTGGTTGTGACCTCTGCTCTTTTCTTAAAGTCAGATGATTGCATTAATTCCCAGTGGACTGTCAGACCCAAAGTATTGACCTTAGTAAATATTCTGTCATAGTGAATATGTTGAGGTGTCTCAAATTGACAATCCCATGTTGGCCCAGAAAATTCAGCTTGTTTCAACTCTGCATGCAGTATGCTCACTTTCCTTATCTGAGTTCTCCATTCTTTTTGCTGCTGTCAGCGTTTTAACCACACCTCCAAACTCCCAAATGATTTTGGCAGCTGGAGGAATGCACGAACGGCACAGCCCGAACATTTGAGGTGATTACTAATAGAGTTTATTATTGCCGATTTGGCAGGTCATTCAAGTGTTGGGGCACATTTCCAGTGGGAATGCCCTGGGTTGTGGTGCGGATGGTGACTGTTGGAAATGTCTGCTGCAATATCTCTGTACCCTCATGAGCAAAAAAAACCTATCACTCAGAGAGTTGGCCTCACACAGACTACCTGCTGCTTTTGAATTCTGGCCAAAAAAGCCTTTGAACAGTTCTGTTTTGACAGTTGAATGTAGCCAAGCTTCTTAGCAGCTTCTGGGTTTATTTCCCTGAGGTGGCAGAGACAGAAAATGCAGATATTTTCAAGTTGTGTGATCTATTAAAAGGGCTATTAACCCCCCTTTTTAAATATATGAAATACAATAAAGTACAAAGGGGGGAGGGGAGGATAGGTTAAAAACATAAGTGATTTGAGATGTAGGAACACAAAAAGCTTTGGCACCCTCTGGTGTTAACTTTATTTTCTATGTTGATCCTGTTTGAGCACAGCCCTGCATGACAAACAAAGACTCACTGGTGTTGTATAGCTATTACTTGATTAAAAGCCCAACATGGTAATTCCCAGCAGCCCAGATCCAAGTTTCGGACTTCATAGAGAATATGAAGACACACTGCAGATATGAGCATGAATGAAAGGCTTTGAGCAACTGCAAGGCTTTAGTATTATACTCTGAAATGACTTCAAATTTTGGTAGAGTTATAAAAAAAAAGGAAGTAAAATCTATATTTAGAGCACTTTGGGCGTGAATTCACTAAACCGTTTTGCGTATGGTATTTTTCACGAGCCAAACAAGTGCTAAATGTGATGCAATGGACCCTATTCACAGACTATGATGATTATGTTAACATAGTATATCTATATATATATATATATACCTCATTTTATTACCTTGGCATGGCATTAAATTACATTAAACTAATTAATGCTGCTGTGTGTATGTTTCTAATATAATGGCAAAGGGAGTGATGGTTAATTTGACATTTTTCTCTCTTTTGACCAACATTTCCTCTTTTGGAAGTCATAGAAACTCTATATCAAAAGGATTTTTCCTTTTGCTATTGGGGCAAATGGGAATGCAAAATGATATTGGTAACACTTTACAATAAGGTTTCATTAATTAACATTAGTTAACTACTTTAGTTAACATGAATTAAGAATGAACAATACTTCCACAGCATTTATTAATCTAAATTAATGTTAATTTTAACATTTACTAATACATTATTAAAATCAAAAGTTGTGTTTGTTAACATTAGTTAATGCACTGTGAACTAACATGAACAAACAATGAACGACTATATTTTTTATTAGCTAACATTAACAAAGATTAATAAATGCTGTAACAAATGTTTTGTTCATTGTAAGTTCTTGTTAGTTGATACATTAACTAATGTTAAAGGATTAGTTCACCCAAAAATGAAAATTACACCATGATTTATTCACCCTTAAGCTATCCTAGGTGTATATGACTTTCTTCTTTCAGACTAATACAATCTGAGTAATATTAAATAATGTCCTGGCTCTCCTAAGCTTTATAATGGCAGTAAATAGAGGATGAGATTTTGAAGCCCAAAAAAGTGCAACCATCCATAACAAAAGTAATCCACACAGCTCCGGGGGTTTAATAAAGGCCTTCTGAAGCGAAGTGATGTGTTTGTGTAAAAAAATATCTATATTTAAAACTTAAAAAAATAAAATAACTAGCTTCCGACAGACGGCCGTACGCATCGATTTACGGCAAAAGAGTGACCTCTGACCCAACGCATGACGTATTTACAAACGCGGAAGTGCAGAGGAGAGAGCAAAAAAAACAAACAAACACCGGTCATGAATTAGAAGTCTAAAACAAGAATTTTTAAAGAGAAATGTCGGAGGATTTCAATAAAAGAGAAGCGTAAGGGGTTACTCTTTTGGCCTAAGTCGACGTGCGTACGGCCGTCTGGCAGAAGCCAGTTATTTAAGTTTAAAAATTTTTAAATATGGATATTTGTCTTACACAAACGCATTGCTTCGCTTCAGAAGGCCTTTATTAAAGGGTTAGTTCAAATGCTTCACGAAGCTTCGAAGCTTTACAAATCTTTTGTTTCGAATCAGTGATTCAGAGCACCAAAGTTATGTGATTTCAGTAAAGGAGGCTTTGTTACATCATAAGTGTTCGAAATTTCAATAGTTCACGTGACTTTGGCAGTTAGATATACGCTCTGAACTAGAGATCAACCGATATGTCGATTTACCGATATTTTCCCCGATATTTATGCATTTTACCATAATCGGATATCGGTTTTGTAATATCGGATTTACCGNCAGACGGCCGTACGCATCGATTTACGGCAAAAGAGTGACCTCTGACCCAACGCATGACGTATTTACAAACGCGGAAGTGCAGAGGAGAGAGCAAAAAAAACAAACAAACACCGGTCATGAATTAGAAGTCTAAAACAAGAATTTTTAAAGAGAAATGTCGGAGGATTTCAATAAAAGAGAAGCGTAAGGGGTTACTCTTTTGGCCTAAGTCGACGTGCGTACGGCCGTCTGGCAGAAGCCAGTTATTTAAGTTTAAAATTTTTTAAATATGGATATTTGTCTTACACAAATGCATTGCTTCGCTTCAGAAGGCCTTTATTAAAGGGTTAGTTCAAATGCTTCACGAAGCTTCGAAGCTTTACAAATCTTTTGTTTCGAATCAGTGATTCGGAGCGCCAAAGTTATGTGATTTCAGTAAAGGAGGCTTTGTTACATCATAAGTGTTTCGAAATTTCAATAGTTCACGTGACTTTGGCAGTTAGATATACGCTCTGAACTAGAGATCAACCGATATGTCGATTTACCGATATTTTCCCCGATATTTATGCATTTTACCATAATCGGATATCGGTTTTGTAATATCGGATTTACCGATAAACGCCACCATCTTGTGGGTGTTTTGAGAATTGCGGGCAGGATCGCCATTACAGCGCATCTGAGGGGAGACGAGACAATGGCGTGCACATGTGAAGTACACTTAACTGCTTTGCTGTAATTAGTAAACTTTATTTAACATAACAACCATTAATGCACAAATTAGATGTGCTACATAAATGCCTGAAATGTAGCTAGTTTATGCAGCTTGTCTCTAAGAAATACAGACAAGCTCACGGAGCCACGTAGCCTAAGATAATTCGACATGTCCGTCACAATAAAGATGTAACTTTACATTAATTAAATAATACAGCCATGGATGAGCACATGTTGGAAATAAAAGCGCTGAATTTAATTCTCTCTCTGTTGTCTATGCTCATCATTAGTCTTGTGAAGTCGTAGGAAACATGCCACCGCATGAAACTTTTAACAAGATTCACTTGTTTAAAACACAAATTATATAAACATTTACTATACAACAATTCGCTAATAAACATCCAAGTAAACACAACTCTATGGAAATTAATTATTATCTCCACGAGCGATCGCAGTTTGAGTATAGTTCTGTGTAAATGATAAACAGCGCTTTGTCAGCAGATATTTCATAATCTAATAATTCTGATATAACATACCAGTTGAGAAATGCAATAAAATACGATGTTTTGTTTGTCATATTCCAATATTCCAGAGAATATTATTCAGTTAACATTATCCAAGTAAATTTACTTTAGTCTACTAAACAGCTTATAAATCTACTAAAACTGTAGTTTAAAATTAAGTATTACATTTCTGCAAAATTGATCTCCTGACTCCTGTCTTTAATTTATTTTCTCCATTTGAAAACATTAGACAGTGTACATTTATTTTGCTTATTATTAACATTAGTGTTGCTGCTGATGCTTTTTATAAATAAAATAATTTTTGTAATATGAAGATTAAGAATACAAAAAAGGTCTGCACTCTAAAGAACTTTAATTGAAGTACACAGGAGATAGAGTTCTTTAAGCTCTTTAGAGTTCAGACCTTTTTTGTATTCTTATTTTGAAATATAGGTCCTGGCACCTGATTAGCTGGGAGAGCGCGGTGAACGTTTTAATATGAAGAATAAAATTAACATGAAAGACTACTAATTTTCAACAAAAACAGTTTAGTAACAGTGCACTTTTTTATTTTTTGCACTTTCAGACCCCTCTGTTTATTGGTGTATAAGATTGGTTTTGTTTTCTATGCAAGAAGGGAGTGATAGTTATAAATAAAATGGTTTGTTCATTTCAGTGGTGTTGTAATCATGTCAAAAACAGAAGTATAACAGTAAATAAATATCGGTTCATATCGGTTATCGGGCACATGAACACACAAATTATCGGTATCAGTTCTAAAAAATCAATATTGGTCGATCACTACTCTGAACCTCCGATTCGAAACAAAAGATTTGTAAAGCTTTGAAGCTTCATGAAGCAGTGTTTTGAAATCGCCCATCACTAGATATTTGGGTTTTTTTGTGGCGCACAAAAAGTATTCTCCTAGCTTTATAATATTAAGGTTGAACCACTGTAGAGTTCACATGAACTGTTTTAAATATGTTTTTAGTAGCTTTCTGGGCATCTGAAAGTGTTAATTATCTTGCTGGCAATGCAGGCCTCACTGAGCCATCAGGTTTCAACTAATGAAACCTTATTGTAAAGTGATACCATGATATTTGTTGTAGTTTCAGTTTACCACTATAGAAATTTCCCCAACTATGATGAGAGGTCCATAGCTTTGCATCATGAACATTTAAATGAATTTGCTGTCATTATTTTCAGTGCTGACATGCCCCTTTCTGTGTAAGTTAGGATTATTATTCAGGCATTTATAATAAGCCCGATGAGATCGATGTAAATTAATTTAGATAGCATGTTCAGTTAAAAAAACACCATTAGCAGGCATAATTCCTTGAAATTGAGCTTTTAAAGTGCATGTAAACGCACTTGAGTATTAACATCAGTGTGCTTGTAGATTGCTTACATCTGTTCTCCTTGGTCTCATGCTCTCGTAGACTGAGGCTAATTATTATTTGTCAGAACACAGCACGCTTGTACAGACCACTGCCCTGTGCCCATCCAAGGTGATCGCAGGCTGCATTTAATTGGTGGCGGTGAGCATGTCTCTGGACCCGCTGCTGAGAGCAGCATGCGATATGGCTCTGCCACGTATGCCCTGTCAACCGCGCCATCCAAAATGTTCCCCGACAGCTCAAAGTTTTCATCTTTCAGTTCCTGGGTGGCATTCATCAACCTCTAAACGAGAGGACGCGAGACGGCGCTGAGCGATGTGATATTTCATGCTGCGATTGTGGGCTGGATGCGACCCTGCACCAACAGCTACCAGTGCCAGACATGTGGAGATCCCACACTCTCCAACATAGTGGCTGTAATTTCAACGTCTAATGAATCCAGTTTTAGTCCAGCTGCATAAGTTACTCCAAACGTGAGGAATGAATCCTCCTGGAGTTCTCCCATGAAGCTCCCTGGGAGATGCACAGCACAAATTACCCCATTAATATCTCCAAACTATTCACATAGGGATCGGAAGGAAATAATCCTTTAGAGAGTATAAATTTGCCCCCAATTGAGCAGCATTGGGCATTTATATATTCCCCCATCTGGTTCTATTACCTCTCGTGTGCAGCCACCGCAGGGCTGTATGCAGGGAGGGAGAATCGTGTCATTTTGTCAATAAAGACCGGGCAATTGATCTGCCCTCTCCAGGGGATGCGATCCAATGTGCTTTGACAGAACACTGTAAAGGGAGAGAAAAAGAAAATTGCCAATGGTACCTTGGCTCATTTAATGAGTATTGATCATAAATAAATAAATAAACTAAATTCTGTGAAAACCATTAATATTCATAGAACTAACATCATTATGCTGCCCACAGTTGCCACTTGACTTTGTACACTGGTCTCCTGGTGATCATTAGATAGTTACTGGTGAAGTGCTGACAGGAACAACAACATTGTGAGTATTTATTCACAAGTCTAGCCCTTTTTTGTAACTCCCTTGTTTTCATCTCAAAGATGCATAGTGCCTTATCTCTGCTGGTAGAAGGAACTTACAAATGGAAAACAAATTGAAAAAAAGCCTACAAGCCCATTTGCCCTTTTGGTTTATGCCCTTTATGACGACACTTTATCTTTTGGTAGAAGAGCTGAGTTGAATAACAGTGTTATTCTGCTATGCAGCTGCTTAACGAATTAATCAAAATGTGGGATCATGCAGGAACGGAAAGTCTTCTGAATCTACTGAATAATGCCAGACAGTGACATCAGGGATGGAATGTTCTAGTGGCACTGATGTAGAGTACATCAGCATTTCAGTTTAATGTTAAAGGAAAATACAAGATTTAAAGAATAAGTTGTATAATTGCAAGACTAAAATAAAAAATAAAAAAAACGTTGAAAATAAAATTGGGCATTATGAGTCATACGATTATGAGAATAATGTCATACAATAAATTGGAGTATCTGGGCCATGAACTACAAAGCACAGTTGTTTTTTTATGAACGAAATTAATACTTTTATTCAGCAAGGATGCATTCAATTGAAGTGACTAAATACTATTGTTACATTACAAAAAAAATCAAATAAATGCTGTTCTTTTGATATTTCCGTTCAAAGAATGAACAGAAAAAAATATTAAACAGCACAACAGTTTTCAACATTGATAATAATTAGAAATGTTTCTTGAGCAGCAGATCAGCCTATTAGAATGACTTCTGAAAGATCATGTGACACTGAAGACTGATGCTGAGTAATGATGCTGAGAATTCAGCTTTGCCATCACGTTGTTACGTAACAGACTCACAACGACGTAGAAATGAATATGGAGTTTAATTGAATGTGGTAGGTAAGCAAACAGGCAGGTGAGTATGGGAGTCAAAGCAGGAATGCAATAATGAATGATAATACTGACAGCTCTTTGTTTTGCAGGTGGTTGAAGGAGATCGTCGAAGTGAGCAGCCGAGCACACACTTTGGAGAGGTGAGTGGAGAGTCATTGGAGTCTGGAGGAGAAGACGCTGGAGACACAGGAGATTAGGGAGACGAAGGAGACATAGAGTATCAGGAGAGACGATGGAGGAATAACGTATAAACAATCCAAAGGCAAGTGTAGCAGGTAAGTGCATCCTTCTCAAAACGAGACCAGACAGTGTGCTAGGGTGAAGTGTGTGCTTAAATCCTGCTGTGCTGCTGAGGTGACGATGATCAGGTGCGGGTGATTGCTGAGCGTGAGCAGGTGAGAAGAAGGAGGGATGATGGGAAATGGAGTTCAGGGAAGGTGAGAGACATGGTGACCGTGACCGTACTCCCCCCTCCCGGTGGGCGCGTCCTCGCGCCGTAGGTAGAACGACCAGGGGGGGAGGGCAGGCATCCTGGAGTCTTGACAGGAGGGTGAGAGTGGCAGTGCAGGTAGATATGAAGCCTCCAGGATGGAGCCAGAAACTCAGGTGACCCAGGCGGAGCTGGCCGTTCAGGGCGCCATGGCGGATCAGGCAGTTCCGGGTGCCATGGCGGATCAGACAGTTCAGGGCAAATCAGGCAGTTCAGGTCGCCATGGCCACGGGTATATGGCCCCCACCCCAAAATTTGGAGGGAGCTATGGGTTTCTGGGATGGAGCAGACTCTGGAGCGGCCTCGTGGGCTGGAGCGTACTCTTTGAGCGGGCTTGTGGGCTGGAGCGGACTCTTGAGCGGGCTCGTGGGCTTTGTTGGTAAATCCTGTCCTAAAGTATGATTTAACTAAATCCTCCACATTCATGTCTTGTATTGATGAAGCTGAAGCCTTGGCAGTCTGTTCTTATTATGATCCTCACAGCTTTTTTGCAATATTGTGGTTTTTCTTCCTCAGAATATTTGTACTTTGTTCCCGCAATATTACTCCTTCAAGCTCCTAATTTTATGACTTTTTTCTCTTAAAGGTTAAACAAAAAAAGAAAATTCTGTCATACTCACTCTTGTGTTGTTCCAAACCTGTAAGACTTTCGTTCATCTTTGGAAGACAAATTAAGATATTTGTAATGAAATCTGAGATATTTCTTTCCCTCCATTGACAGACCACGCAACTACCACTTTGACATTTCAAAAAGTTCATAAAGAGATCATAAAACTAATCCATATGAATTGAGGGGTTTAGTCCAAGTTTTCTAAAGAGACTCATTACCTTATATGATGAACAGATTGGATTTAGACTTTTATTCACATGCAAACATTCATCAACGAACACATCTGTTATGATAAACGGAAGCTCAAGCATGTTTGCTTGACTTGTGAGAACCAACGAGGTTCATTCTCGCATTACGCCGCATGTTTGAGTTTCCACAAGAAACAATGAGGTTTGTTCTCAGGCATCAAGCATGTATGGTTGAGTTTCTGTTTATGTTCACTGATCAATGTTTATATGTGAATAAAAGCCTAAATTCATTCTGTTCATTATATAAAGCGATCGTGCCTCTTCTAAATCCGGCCTAAAACCCTTCATTCATATGGATTAGTTTTACAATCTCTTTATGAACTTTTTGGAGTGTCAGAGTGGTAGTTGCATAGAATGTCAATGGAGGGAAAGAAATCTCTCAGATTTCATTAAAATATCTTCATTTGTGTTCCGAAGATGAACGAAATTCTTACAGGTTTGGGACAACATGAGGGAGAGTAAATGATGACAGAATTGTCATTTTTGGGTGAACTAACCCTCATTTTTTTAACATCATGACTTATGTGTGTTATTCTCTGATCATGTATGGTGGGGGTCGTGGGGATGTAGGGACAAGACTCCACTTGTTGCCATAGCAGTTTTTTTTTCTCCACCACTCGCCACAGGTATGTGTCTAATACAATGTGAAAGGTTCTCCAATTGTCAAGCAGCAGTTTTCATTTTGTTTGTGTATGTTATAATGAGCGGTGATCCAGAATTTCCAAACTCCTTCGAGTCACTGCTGTCAAATTGGAAAATGTTAGCGATCTATTGTGTTGCTACTTTTACTATATACTTATACCAGCCGCCTTCTAGCAAGGTGGCTTATATTATTGTCAGTGTGGATCCACTTGTTAATGGATGATAATTCAGTCAGAAACTATCATGGCTAATAAGAATGTGAATGTAAATTTTGACATTAATCATAAGATAGGTGTCTCTTTTTATGCTGATAATTATAATACAAACAACATTAATTAACTAACATTAACTATCATGGCATGAAAGACCAAATGAAAAGGGTTTTGAGTTGTTTGCACAGACAATGCATAAAAAAGTTATTTCATTCACAGAATATACTGGGCAATGAAGTGCAGTCTAATAAATAATGATATAGCCTATATTTCAGGATCAAGTTTGATTTCTAAACTGTGGTTATTATCTGCACTATATTAAAGGTCTCAGATAACTAGATCTGTAGAAGGCAGCTTCCTGAGTGTCTAACCTCGCTCTATTTCTTTTGTTATTTATTATTCAGCTATGAGTCCCTAAATAGCCATTGTTCAAGGCGGGACCTGGATGTGTTCACATGCATATTTTGACACAATAATTAGTCCTGGTTGTGTACTGGCTGCTGAATTGGATGGCATCAGTAAACAGACATTAAACTGAGCTAAAACAAAACATTGCTTGCTAAAGAAGAAACTAGTTTAGGTTTTAGTCAAATCAAAATATGAATGATTATTTTAAAATGCCACAGTATTAATTAGTGATACTTGATTATTTACGGAGGGACTGTTCACCAAGACTGCATTTATTTGTTTAAAAAACAGTAATATTGTGAAATATTATTACAAATTAAAACAACTATTTTCTATTTAATGTATTTTAAAATGTAATTTATTTCTGTGATGACAAAGCTGAGTTTTCAGTGTCACATGATCCTTCAGAAATCATTCTAATATGCTTTGAACGGTATAGTGTATATTGTGTAAATTAATAATGTGCACTGGGAGTTAAAAAAAAAAAGTAAGAGATGACTTAGTTTCGTTTTATCAGGAGTTTTATCGCACAATATTTCAAAATGAGATTCAATGAGACATACTATTGAATTTGCACTGGGCTGAATTTATTAGAAGAAGAAGAAGTGAAGTGAAGTGAAGTGAAGTGACATGTGGCCAAGTATGGTGACCCATACTCGGAATTTGTGCTCTGCATTTAACCCATCCAAGTGCACACACACAGCAGTGAACACACACCCGGAGCAGTGGGCAGCCATTGCTGCGGCGCCCGGGGAGCAGTTGGGGGTACGGTGCCTTGCTCAAGGGTCTCACCTCAGTCGTGGTATTGAGGGTGGGGAGAGCGCTGGACATTCACTCCCCTCACCGACAATCCCTGCCGGACCTGAGACTCGAACCCATGACCTTTGGGTTACAAGTCCGACTCTCTATCCATTAGGCCACGACTGCCCCCAGACTGCCATCTTTAAAATTTGTTAAAGATTTTGTAAGCATATAGTTGTGCTTAGAGTCAATTGTTTTATTTGTGATAACATGATGAATCTCCAAATTGTGAAGACATCATTTCTGGCAAAGCTGACAAAGAAATTATAAACACATGCAAAAACAAGTGCGAACTAACTAAATATTAAAGGATTAGTTCATTTTCAAATTAAAATTAGCCCAAGCTTTACTCACCCTCAAGCCTAGGTCTCTTATTTGATTTCTTGGAAAACAATTGTACATGTATGCTGGGAATAAATATGACTTTTTTAAATAAATAAATAAATGTATTGTGATGTGAGCAGGGAAATGACAGAATGTCAAAATATTTCTGCTAATGACAATACATTTGAGGATATAAACTCAATAGAGTCAGCAACTTTAGTGCAACACTGTAACTTTTAAAATTTTGTATCTGTTTGTTTGTTTAACCTATAGCAGGTGAGCAGAATGTTTGGGAAACTTGTTAGAAAACAGTCATAATTCATAGTCAATAAGAGTAGTCGTGAGTACTAGAGTAAAGTAGTAGTAGTCTTAAGAGTTCAGAAATCACATTTCACCCTTAAGACTTTTCTTTATTGCAATATAAATGCTGGTAAGCAATTCTTAGCACATACACACTCTGCAGTGCTCATCTCTAATGCTTAACCTGTCTCTTATTTGCCTTCTCACGTGGTGCTAGAATTCATCAGAGGTCTCCTGCTAACTATATGAAGGTTAATGCCGTTCATAAATGCAGATAAAAAGCCTTGTTTTTTCTGAAAAATATATTAAGGCACTAGAAACCATATACAGTAGTGGCGAAAAGTGATGTCCAGCCTATGAAAATTGACATCTACACCCTTTTATTATATATTATTAAAAATTTGTTAAAGATTTTGTAAGCATATAGTTGTGCTTAGAGTCAATTGTTTTATTTGTGATAACATGATGAATCTCCAAATTGTGAAGACATAATTTCTGGCAAAGCTGACAAAGAAATTATAAACACATGCAAAAACAAGTGCGAACTAACTAAATATTAAAGGATTAGTTCATTTTCAAATTAAAATTAGCCCAAGCTTTACTCACCCTCAAGCCTAGGTATGTATGACTTTCTTCTTAATAAATATCCTGATGCATTTGAGGCATATAATGGCAGTGAGAGGGATCAAGGAGTATGAGCTGAAGAAAGTGCTTCCATCCACATCCATCCATCATAAACGTACTCCACATGGCTCCGGGGAGTTAATAAAGGCCTTCTGAAGCAAAGCGATGCGTTTGTGTACAAAAATATATCCATATTTAACAAGTTATGAAGTAAAATATCTAGCTTCCTTCAGACTGCCTTCCGTATTCAACTTACGTATACTCTCACAGTTCAAAAAGCTTACGTTACATCCTAAGCCTTCCCTATTCAGCTTACGGAAAAAGCTTAACTGACGCAATGCCAGTTCCATTTTTTTGTAATTTGAATATGGAAGGTGGTCTGGCGGAAGCTTGATATTTTACTTCATAACTTGTTAAATATGGATATATTTTACACAAACGCATCGCTTCGCTTCAGAAGGCCCCCCAGAGCCGTGTGGAGTACATGTTTAAGATGGATGGATGTGGATGTTGACACTTTCTTCAGCTCATACTCGTTGATCCCGCTCACTGCCATTATAAAGCTTGGATGCATCAGGATATTTATTAATATAACTCCAATTGTCTTCATCAGAAAGAAGAAAGTCATATACACCTAGGATGGCTTGAGGGTGAGTAAAGCTTGGGGTAATTTTCATTTGAAAGTGAACTAATCCTTTAATAACTGATTATGTTGTAGTCAATGTATGCTTTTTCCTGTTTTTTTGTTTTGTTTTTGTTTTTTGTTTTTTTGCCAATTTTTTTTAACATAAATACCTTAACCAAGTGTAGTGTTTTGTTCTTCCCTCATATTTTAAATAAAAATAAGAAATATATATAATATTTTCCTCATATTTTGATGGTTTAATCAAACTTGCCAGGTCATTAAAAACAAATATCCCCTCCAGACATATATAGTTCTTTATCCTTGTAGTGTATAACTGTATAAAGTGTATAAATTGTGGTGAATGTTTAGCACACTGTGCATTTAGTGAGCACTCAACCTCTCATAACACACACACACACACACACACACACACAGAAGTCACTGAAGCGTGTGTGTGTGTGTGTGTGTGTGTGTGTGTGTGCATCTGCGAGTTACAGACATAACCACCTTTAAATCATGACCCGCAGAAATGCTATACGTTTTTGGGAGTCAGACAGCACCGGCAGACCTTCTCAGCACTGCTCCAGATCTTAAAATATCTCACAAAACCTGGCATTAACAAAGGCATACAAAGACATGCTGCTTCATTTACATGCAGCTGCCTGCCTCAAGCCTACACAACAACCAGCCCCACTGAAAAGGAGTTTGGTAAATATGAGGCTGGCGTTTAGTGACTCAGAGCGTTTGTGAATGGGAGATCTCGCTCTCGTTCCCTCTCTTGATCAATTACATGTTCATACCCCATGCTGAGAAGATGTTTGTGTTTGCCCAATAGCAGAGCATTAGACTGAATGCGACGTTAGTGAAATAGCCATTATGCTTTGAGTTGAGCGGTACGTTGTTTTTTTGTTTTAATCGCATTGCTTTTATGTTTATCCAATTTGTTTGCAAGAATGGACTAAAAAGCACATCTGAGGGACATCTGAGGTTGCCACGCTGTGGTCCACAGTCTGAATAATTGGAGATGAAAACTGCTCATTTGTAGCCGTTAGCCTATTGCCCAATGTACTTCATTAGCATAATCACAATCCATTTGAAAACACTCCCTTTGTATCAATAAGTTTGAATAAAGCCTGAAACCCACTGGACTTGATAAATTACACAAAATCAAGCCAAACACCTCTCATATCTTCATGCACAGGAATGAAGACTCAGTAGGAGGCTTGGAAAACTTAGTAGCTACTTTTTCAAGAATCCCCTAAAGAAAATAATCATGAACGCCATGGATATGCTCGCATTTCTCTTTAAACTTCAGCTTTGTTAATGAGATAAGCTAAATTAAGCCGTATTCCCAAAGTCTTACCTAACAATCACTTTGTTTAATAAGCTTTAAAATAATTGCAGTCTAAAATGATTGTGAGGTATCGTAAAAAGGAGGCGATCCAAACAACTTTTCCAATTGTTTCAGTGAATAATTGGTACCTAACACAGTCATTATAAGACAAGAGTAGTAAAAGAAGAGATTTTTATACCTTTATTTCATTAAGTGAAAAAAAGAGACTGTTTGCTGGTGCATGAAGATTCCAATGGCAAAGCTTCATTCTGAGGCCTTGCAAGGTTAATGTTAACATATTTTAAAGCATATCTGGCTGAATATGGCAAATGCTTTGAACGTTGAACATGCATATGTTTATAATCTAATTTTGCATATGTCTGTTTGAAGTTACAGATCTGTTTGCAGGGGTCCATTCTGTTTAATTTATAATTATAACGCAGACTCTGAATTGGTAAATTGACTGCTAATCTCTAAGCAGTCAACTCTAATGAAGTGGAACACATTTCTTGGGTGAAATTGTCTTCTAAGTTGTGAAAATAGGGCCTGAGACCATGGTCTTTTTTATAAATGACTTTCTAAAAAATGAAATAAGTAAACTTTCTGCTTTGTTCAGACTTTAGGAGATTACAAGAACAGAGAAACTCTCTAAGGATTTCCCCAAAAGAGAGTAATGAGAAAGCCTTTTGCTTTTATCCTACATGATTTCTTTGTGTTATGTCTCAAATTTCTTCGAACTGATGTGATTGCAACAATGCTTTCCTTCAATAGCGGAAGAATAATCCACAAGTTGTTATCAGAGCTTCAGCAATGAGCTCGTTCTTATCATAACGTTCAGTTTCCCCCCATTTTCTTGGTCTTGATAGATTTAAGCAATACAATACAAGAGAAAATTATATTGCAGTGTTAGAAGGAGTGAAGCTTCATGCATCCTAAATACAATAATGTGTCAACAGGAGACAGTATATAAGGTGCTGGATCATTAAAGGAACATTTTGCATTAGATCATGACCATCTTTGGCAGATAGTACATCATTCTAAGACTGCCTGCATGGGTCATAAAATTTCACAGCATGGAAACACGCAGAGATGTTTAGTGGGAGTTGGATCCTGCTCGGATTTGAATGCTACCCAAACTGGCATTTTAAGAAGGCTGATGCTAAACGTTACTTTTTTGATTAAGAATATTGCACTGCAATGTGTTAAAGTGTAATATTTTCACAACTGTCACCACAGTCATTTTTGATGTGCATTCATATTTCTTGTTTCGACATTCTCTGTTTTTTTTTTATACGCCACATTTGTCAGGTCTCGCTGCAAAGTTTTGCTCGAGAAACCCCACAGAGCTCTTTTCCTAAGATAATTGAGCATCAGGTTTGACAAAATGTCATGTATTTCATAACAAAGAAAAGCTCTTATTCAACAGGGAATCCTACTTTTGTTCTCATAAGAATATTGTATTTAAGAGAGCATGGTTTTCACCTTTGCAGGGGACCCATAATTCATTTAAAATGACTGTTCCAGTAGTAAATGCCGTCGCTGTGATCATTCTGATACGTTTTTGTGGCTTACATAATAGTGTTATTCATATATTGATGCATTTATACATTTCTCAATGACGCATATTGTTACAAAATAATTGTCAAGCGTCCTCATCATTGTACCCAGCATGCTTTGCACAAAAAGCTGCAATGGATTGCAGCCACACTCTCCACAAAGACTATTTCCCACTTTCTTATCTTCTTATTTTAATTATAAGGAAGAGGAATTTTCCAGCCCATTGTCTGCAAGTGAGGCTAATTATTTTATCACAAAAATTTTAATTAGCTGCATCTAGAGCAGCGCTTAGTACTGAAAGTCTCTCACAAGTGTTGATGGATGTCACATGTGACATACTCAGAATCATTTATTCATTACCCGTAGGTTAGCTGAGTGAGAGAAGTTTCCCAAACACTGAACAGATGCCTTGTGCAGGTGGATAAATGTTGTTCTCTGTTCTCTATATTTTACTTTAGAAAATGGTGCCCTTCTTCATCTGCAGTATGTTAATCTTGTTACAATTGATTTAAGTTGTGTTAACATTAGGAGAAATCAGTTCCGTTGTGAGTCATCAGATGCATAGATTAGAAACAGTTCAACTGCTAATTGGCTCCTTTCAGTCAGAGAAAGTAAAATGCAAGGTAGGAGTTTTAGTAGAAAGCTTTTCATGATAACAATTGCCTCAATCAAGGAGTAATGAAGGGTGATTTAGATTGCCTTTGGTCATTGATTATCTTATATTTTCTTTATTTATCTTATGTACTGTTTAGATCTGTTCAGCATTAGGATTATGCATGCATTTAATGCAGAGCTTGTTTCAGGGGTCCATGCTGTTTAATTTCCATTGGCCAGATTGATAGTGTACTAACTGGACTCTGAATGGGTAAATTCTGATTTACATTGTTATTGGTGCATGATTAACTTTTTAATATTTTCCATATATTTTTCTTTGTATTCTGTGCTCTGACCTGCTCAATATTGGGATTGTGTACACAGATTACATTTTTTTAAAGAAACAAGCACAGTGACACAAAACTTGAATTTGTACCACAATATCCTAGTTATATTTTCTATTTGAGTAATGTGTATTACTTAATATTATTTATTTACTGACAAATACAATCAAAAAGCTTTCAAACCATTTTTGACAAAACAGAGTGATATTTTAGTTACACAAGCATTGTAGAAGTTGTTGTTTTATGCATGAGCATATTAGCTAGTGTAGATCTAGAAAGTATGTTGTGCTAATGCTTAAAGTGTTACCTCACCCAAAAATGAAAAGTGTAATTTCAAACCCATAAGACTGTTGATCCTCTTCAAAACACAAATGAAGACATTTTTAATGAAATCTGAGAGATTTCTGTCCCTCCATTCAAAGCCTATAGTCTCCAAAAACTCAAAAATTATCTCTCTATGAACGTTTGGAAACATCAAAGAAATCCATATGAATCGAGCAGCTTAATTCAAGTCTTCTGGAGACACAATCACTTTATATGATGAACAGATTTAATTTAGGCTTTTATTTACATATAAACATTGATCAGCAAACATACATAGAGCACTCAAATACCGTAAACGGAAGCTCAACCTTTCCTGCTTGACGTGAGAACAAACCTCACTGGTTCTTTGCAGATGCTTGTGACACGAGAGACTGAATGAACCTCACTGGTTTCTGTGTCTCTTCAGAAGACTTGGATTAAACCACTCAATTCATATGTTTTTTTTTTTTTCATTTTCAGTTTTGAGTGAATTATAATTTGTACTAGGGCTGCTTGATTATGAGAAAAATCGTAATTGTCGATTACTCCCTTGAAATTGTAATTGCGATTACTAATTACGATTATCACAATTACATTGAATGATGTTTTGAATAGCTTTATACCATTGTTAGAAGCAACTGCATGCCATATTTTAATGTAAAAATAGAAAACTAGCTGAAAACACTTCCTGATTTTTTTTTTTTTCAACTATACATTGGTTTGGTTTCTTCTTTAAATAATAATAAAAAGTAAACATATGCATGTAATAATAATAGGAACTAGCCACCAGGGTGGTTCCCTGAGAACTAAAGTTCCCCAAGGGCCATTTTCCTGGGTGCATTCTCACCGCCAGTAATTCTGAAGTGACAAAAAATGCGCTTTTATTTTGACGGCACTGAGAACAGCTCTGCCAGAGCACACAGTGCTCGCATTCTCCATCTTCATTAGTTTACGATCTGTTTAACAGTCCTGTCTAATACGTTATTAGATAGAACTGTTATATAGAGAAAGTAGACAGTATATGAAAAAGTATTAGCTTTTGCCTTGTGGTTGATGCCCAGTGTCGCTAGCTAGCTCAGCAAAAATACAAATCATATTTCGCTTGGTCGGCTCAAAGTCACACTGGGTTTTCTCCATAGCGTAAGGTTGAGAGGTCCTATCACTGTTTTCCATGTTTGTAGAGTTCGTGAAGTAAATATATAGGCGGTGTACACAGCTTTTTAAAAATGGCGGGTACTGGTGTTTCGCGTTCTTTTCGACCAAGCGGCGTACACTTACATCGCTGGTAGTTCTTTTTATTCTGGGTTAGACCTTTTACACTCTGAAGTAGTCGTGATTCGCCTCTCACAACGTAGCATGCTCTAAACACAAGCACGCAGAATAATATAAGTGGATATTTTTTGTTGTAATCGCTCCTTTGAGCGATTATGAATTTGTGATATCCGTAATCGTAATAGCGATTAGAAATTTGATTAATTGTGCAGCCCTAACTTTTACATGTCGTCCATCCTTTGTGTCTGCATTTATTCAATATTTTAGCTAATTTAATTATGCTTTTATCTACCTGTTACATACTTCAGTGTTTAAATCCATCCCACAAAATTCAGTCAGGTGACAGTGAGAACATTTTTACTTTCTTCTAATTGCCAGTGAAAAAGTTATAAAATTTCTTCTTTTTTAGAGAGAATACAGTGACTTGTGTAACAACCGAATCCAAAGCATATTCATCCACTCTCTCAAAACTGACCTCCAAACAGCCACATCTGCTGCCGCCATATGCCCGTTCAAGGGACCGTTTCGGCCTCTAGTGAGAAACGCTGATACTTTCAGATGCATTTGGTCTCTCATCCGTATGGTGAGGGCAGCTTCTGGTTGAACATTTGCATAGACCATGTTGGAGGTCTGGGGCAGCCGAGGGCCCAGTGGTTGGTGTTGTGTTCAAAGGAAAAGGACGAAAGACCCAGAGGATTCATGTGGCACTGGAGCATTGTCTCTGAAAAACAGGAGCACTGCTGGGGAAGAAACGCCTTGATTTAAAATTCGCTAACAATCCCAGCAATGGCTCGAGCGAACACCACAAGTGTGCAGAATGAGAAGCAGAGGGGGTGAATAAAATGAAACATGCTCTCAAAATCTAATTTAAGGTCATTTTCTCAGCACAGGTTTCAATTTAATAGTGCTAAATTTAGTATGTTAGGTAAGACATGGGGGGTAAACAACAAGATGCCTTGAGAAGATATTGTGTTATAATTATAGGCACATGTTATTTGCTGTGGGTGTTTGGGACTTAATTTTTTTTGTAGAATACAACAAAGAATAGCATTTAAGTATTCATATATTTATGGAGTCAAAGTGTTTTTGTTTTCTATTTCATTCAAATACATTTCACAATACACAGTGAATTAGAGTACAAAATGATATGATTAGATCAACAATGTCTGTGTTGCGTAATCAGTGCCGACAGATTAAGGGGGTTTGAATAAACTCTGTGTGCTCCAGAGATTATTCTCACTCAGAAATTGACCTATTTGGCTTGAAACCCTTTTGTGAAAGCGTCAAATACAAAGAAACCTCTTCTCAGTAAAAAATCTTATTACAAAAGGAGATAAGTACAAAGGAAGATGCTATTTATTCTCCTAAAAATAAAAAATGAAATAACTTAAGCACTGTATTGAGTAGAATATGGAGGATATTTGATATGCTGCTATTCTTAATGAAAGCTCAACACTGAGAATCATTGTAAGTGACCTTTGTTTTATTCAGGATAAAGACTGTATGAATGTTTATATTGTGCAAGGACAAGGAAAAACAGTGCCCACTGGGGTAACACTTTAGTATAGGGAACACACTATTAACTACGGCTTTTCCCTCAATAAACTCCTAATTTACTGCTTATTAATAGTTAGTAAAGTAGTTGTTAAGTTTAGGTATTGGATAAGGTCATGCAGAATAAGGCATTGATATGTGCTTTATAAGTACTAATAAATAGCCAATATTCTATTATATACATGCTAATAAGAAACTAGTTAAAAGACCCTAAAATAAAGTGTTACCGTACTCTACAGTCAATCTGTCCATTTGAAAATTTGTTAGCTGCACTAGAAGCTAAACCATTCAAAGCATTGAATCATTTTTCAATTGGTTATAGTGATGGGAAGTTCGAATCATTTTACTGACTTTCTCGTTCAATCTTGTTTGTCAAAATGACGAATCTTTATTCAAGTCATTTCGTTAATTTGAGTGGCTTTAAATTTTATACTTTTAACAGCCAAATTCCCCAAAAACATCCACCTACGTAATCTTGATCATATTCCGAATTAAGAAGTCTTTATAATGCAGCCAAAGATAATTTACAGGGAAAATAAATAATTACTTTAGTAATTTTTTGAGTCTTTCGTTCATTTGTCACATGACAGACGCAATGAACGGATCGTTCATGAATGACTCATCACTAATTGGTTAATTTGAATTGAACCATTTCACAAAAATGAATCAGACTATTTAGTGTTTTGTCATTCTATACCACTGCATACCATTTAAAGGTAGGGTAAGCAATTTCGGAGAGGCTAGCAATAGCAAGCTAGCTTTGAAAGCATAAGATCCAACCCTCCCTTCACAGCGCTCCTCAAAGCCATGCCTCCTCCAAAACACATGTCAAGTCAAGTCACCTTTATTTATATAGCGCTTTTTACAATGTAGATTGTGTCAAAGCAGCTTTACATTGATAACTGGTACATTATTTTGGCTGCACAGCAGCTCTTAAAGAATGGTGTCAATGCAGGCAGATCAAAGCACTGTTGATTATCATATGTCAAGTCAAATGTCAAGTGTCCCCAACTAAGCAAGCCAAAGGCGACAGCAACAAGGAACCCAAACTCCAACAGGTGACATCAGGTGGCAAACAAGTGGCAAATAGGTGTTAAAATTGAGAAAAAAAACCTTGGGAGAAACCAGGCTGAGTCGGGGGCCCAGTTCTCCTCTGGCGAACAGTGCTTTGTTACGACTCAGGTTGCTATCATAAGTCCGATAGGATCGCAACATTCAAAGTATTTATTTCAGTTCCATCCAGTTGAGGATCGTATTCATCACGCCAGTATGGACGGTTGTTGAGGAGCTGCGCCACTTGTTGTCGTGTCGATGAGGCCTTCACAATGGATGATCTAGTTGACTCAATCACTGCTGATACTTCAGGGCTGCGTTGTGGTCGTGTCAAGGCGCAGGTCCTTGGTCTCAGCTGGATACGGCCCGGATCCGGTTGACTACGGTAAACCTCGGGATAAACAGAAAGACTAATATTAGCGTAGATGCCATTCTTCTTCTGATGTAACGAGTACATCTGGTGTTATAGGAAGTGTTCCCAGTTCCGGCTGACCTAATTTATGCAGCCTAATAATCCTTTAACGGATTTGAAAATATACATTTATAATGTGTTATGTGTATGCCAGGTTAAAGAGATGCATTTTTAGTCGAGATTTAAACTGACAGAGTGTGTTTGCTTCCCGAACAAATGCTAGGAAGATTGTTCCAGAGTTTACGTGCCAAATAGGAAAAGGATCTACTGCCTGCGGTTGATTTTGATATTCTAGGTATTATCAGCTGGCCTGAATTCTGAGATCGCAATAGATGTGAAGGACTATAATGCTTTAAGAGCTCGCTCAGGTACTGGGGAGCTAAACCATTTAGTGCTTTGTAAGTAATTAGCAAGATTTTAAAATCTATACGATGTTTAACAGGAAGCCAATGCAGTGTTGACAGAACTGGGCTAATATGGTCATACTTCCTAGTTCTAGTAAGAACTCTAGCTGCTGCATTTTGTATGAGCTGTAGTTTATTTATCAGGCGAGCAGAACAACCACCCAGTAAAGCGTTACAGTGATTTAGCCTTGAGGTCATGAGCGCATGAACTAACTGTTCTGCATTTTTCATTGAGAGCATATGTTGTAGTTTAGATATATTTTTAAGAAGGAAGAATGCGGTTTTACAGATGCTAGTAACATGGCCTTCAAATGAAAGATTGGTATCAAAGAGCACACCCAGGTTCCTAACTGATGACGAAGACTTAACAGAGCAGCCATCAAGTGTTAGACAGTATTCTAGGTTATTATGTGAGGAAGTTTTTGGTCCAATAATTTGAATCTTTTTTCTGAATTTAGTAGTAGGAAATTACTGGTCATCCAATTTTTTATATCAGCTATGCATTTCGTTAATTTTGTGAATTGGTAAGTTTCGTCAGGGCACGAAGAAATATTGAGCTGAGTATCATCAGTGTATCTATGAAAACTAACGCCATGCTTCCTAATGATATCTCCCAAGGGTAGCATGTACAGAGTGAAAAGCAACGGTCCTAGTACTGAGCCTTGCAGTACTCCATACTGAACTTGTGATCGATATGACATCTCTTCGTTTACTACTACAAACTGATAACGGTCAGATAAGTATGATTTGAACCATGACAACGCAATTCCACTAATGCCAACATAATTTTCGAGTCTATTTAAAAGAATATTGTGATCAATAGTGTCAAATGCAGCACTAAGATCCAGTAACACTAATAGAGAGATACAACCACGATCTGATGATAAGAGCAAATCATTAGTAACTCTAATGAGAGCAGTCTCAGTACTATGGTACGGTCTAAATCCTGACTGGAAATCCTCACAGATACTATTTCTTTCTAAAAAGGAACATAGTTGTGATGATACTGCCCTTTCAAGTATTTTTGACAGAAAAGTGAGATTTGAGATCGGCCTGTAATTGACTAATTCTCTAGGATCAAGTTGTGATTTTTTAATAAGAGGTTTAATAATAGCCAGCTTAAAAGTTTTTGGTACGTATCCTATTGATAAAGATGAATTGACGATATTAAGAAGAGGATCTATGACCTCTGGAAGCATCTCTTTCAATAGCTTAGTCGGCATAGGGTCTAACATAAATGTTGTTGATTTTGATGATTTAACAAGTTTAGACAATTCTTCCTCTCCTAAAGCAGTAAATGAATTGAATTTTTCCTCAGGGACACTACAATGCACTGTCTAATGCGATACTGTAGTAGACGGTTGCATGGTTATAATGTTTTCTCTAATATTATCAATCTTGCAAGTAAAGAAGTTCATAAAGTCATTACTGCTGTGCTTTTTGAAAACATCAGAAGTTTTGAAGAGGTTATGAAAAATAGGCAGATCTAGCAGATTTTAAGGCTTTACTGTACTCAATCAGTCTCTCTCTCCACGAAATGCGAAATACTTCGTTTGGTTTTCTTCAAGCTGCTCTCCATTTTTCTGGCTGCTACCTTCAAGGACCCGAGTGTGGTCTTAATTTCCTTAATCTTTTTTAAATGCAAAGGAGCAACTGAGTCTAATGTGCTGGAAAAAAACAGAGGCAGTAGTTTCTGTTGCAACATCGAGGTCTTCTAAGCTGTCTGGTATGCTAATGCGATGAAAGGAAGATTATTTATAAAGCGATCTTTAGTGGTAAAAGTGATGGTTCTACCATATTTATGGCAGGGAGGCAGTTTAGCTGCCTTGACTAAATGTAGTATACACGAGACTAGATAATGATCTGAGATGTCGTCACTCTGCTGCAGAATTTCAACAGCATCAATATCGATTCCATGTGACAATATTAGATCTAAAGTATGATTAAGACAATGAGTGGGTCCTGACACGTGTTGTCCAACACAAATAGAGTTTAGAATGTCTGCAAATGCTAATCCCAATGAGTCTTTTTTATTATCTACATGGATATTAAAATCACCAACAACAAGGACTTTATCTGCAGCTAGTACTAATTCCGATAGAAAATCAGCAAATTCTTTGATAAAGTCTGTATGGTGTCCTGGTGGGCTGTGTACAGTAGCCAGCACAAATGTCAACTTACATAATGTTACGTAAAGTACCATCACTTCGAAGAAATTATATTTGAGAGACTTTTGACTAATACTGTAAATATTACTATAAATTACAGCAACACCTCCCCCTTTGCCTTTCTGACGAAAATTGTGTCGATAATCATACCTTGAGGGCTAGACTCATTTAAAGTAATGTAATCATCTGGTTTTAGCCAAGTTTCTGTCAAACACAGCACATCTAGATTATTGTCTGTGATAATATAATTTACAATAAGGGATTTTGAAGAAAGGGATCTAATATTTAACAACCAAAGTTTTATCATTTGTTAATCATTATTATCTCTATTTTTTAATTGTTGAACATCAATAAAATTTTTACCATTAATGGGTTTGGAAGTTTTTTGTTTTTACTAATTCGAGGTACAGACACAGTCTCTATGTGATAATATCTAGGTGTAAGAGTTTCTATGTGTTGGGAATTATCTGACTTCTGTAACGTGAGGCAGCTAGCAGACGGTCGGTTTAGCCAGACTGTCTGCTTCCTGACTTGGGCCCCAGTTTGTCATGTTTCAGTTTTAAGACTATGTGCCATATTACTAGAGAGAAGAGCAGCACCATCCCGAGAGGGATGAATACCATCTCTTTTCAACAGGTCAGGTCTGCCCCAAAAACTTTTCTAATTGTCTATGAAACCTATATTATTTTGCGGACACCACTTAGACAGCCAGCTATTGAGTGATGATAATCTGCTAACTATCTCATCACTCTGACGAACAGGAAGGGGACCAGAGCAAATTACTTCTCCTGACATTGTACTTGCGAGTTCACACACCTCTTTAATGTTAATTTTAGTGATCTCCGACTGGCGAAGTCGAACATCATTAGTGCCGACGTGAATAATAATTTTAGAGTATTTACGATTAGCATTAGCCAGCACTTTTAAATTTGCTTTGATGTCAGGTTGAACGCATTGAAAAAGAACAAGTTAACAAGCAAGCGAGATGCTACCGCATTGTAACAGCGATTTAGATTCAAAGATTACAAGCTAGTGACGTCAGATTAATGTGGTAGGCAATATTATAAGGTAATAATAATATAAGCAACAATGAATAAAAGTAAGAGATTCAAAACAAAGCTATACGGAGTTACAGACGCAAACCGCTCTGAGCAGCAAGGCAGACAGGAGCAGACAGGAGCAATCGAACACCGAGCCCAATCGAACACACATAAACGCACACAGCAAGAGCAGAGTCTGCAAAGCATCACGAGAGATGACGTTGAATTACCTCATGTCTCAAAGCACATAATATTATAATAATAATGAACATAAACATCTTAAAAAGCTCTGATTCGTACCATCTGACTGTTGCAGATTAATTTCTGTGTTGATAGTGTTGCCATAGAAACTTCACGACTCGTCACGGCTTGCCATCTCGTAATTACAGTAAATACATGGCATATATGCGGCATAAGCTTGTTATTTTTGGTTCAGGAGAAATTATGCATTTAAAAGTTACTTGCCAAATGGATCTTTATAAAAGTTCACGTTGTTGCAGTTGAAATATGAAAACACGGATAACATTAAATACATAATTTTTTTTATCAGGTTAAATGTTGATTATTATTCACTCAAACCCCTTTACCTAAACCTCTCTACTTAACCGTCAGTTGCACACATTTGCCATGTTTGTAGTTTTTAACACTTTTTATTTGTGTTTATAGTTCTGAACCGAATCCTCCTCCAAAGAGCAATAGGTTGTGGGCAGTATTACCCGTTACAGTGTGCAAGGATCCACACTTTGAAAATCTACCAGAAATAGTAGACCATTCGGGGACTTTTGGCATACTCCGTTCAACATACTATGATTTGGGACATTGTAATCTAATCTCACATACTATTTAGGATGGATAGTATGCACATTGGGATGCAGGGTCTGTATAGACTGCAACAGTCGGGTTCCGGAATTAAAAACTCCTTAAATGTTCTCCATAGGGAAATTGATTTTTTAATGATAACTTATAAACCTTTAAAGACAGCCTTACTGCGAGCTACAAGGTTGTTAATCGATAGTATTTGCTTCTGTTTAAGATGCTAGCCCACATTATTTCAACTTAGCTTTAAAATAATCATGTTTACGAGCAGAATTCGTGGTGAAAAACTACATTATCCATGATGCTGTACAGAAAATGACACCAATCAGAGAGTCCAAACAAGCAAAACACGTCAAAAGATCTCTACACCCACTCCCAAGCACCAGGAATGACGTAATCCAGCCAGTCTCCCTACGCTCTCAAAATATTAAAATCCTTATGGAAGAAATGAATGGAAAAAATAAATCCACTTCATCAGCTTACGCTTCAACAGTGTTGCCTTAGAAATATACAGAGCTACCGCAAAAAAATGAAGTTCAAAGAAAAAATTCCAAAGATTGCTGTTTCACGCTTGTTTCTCTGGCGCATAAGGTCTAGCCTCATGGAACATGCTGATGATGTGTGATGTCTGCGCGAGCAGGGTGTGCGGAGGTATACGGTGAGTTCCAAATGGGATAGTGAAAACAATCATGGCTGCCATATTGAAGGGTCGTTCCAAACCGAAGTGCTCAAAACTGGCCACTTCAAAGGGCCCTTCGGAATGAAGGATTTCGAAGGGTACAGCTGATGGACTCTTCGGGACCCCATGATACTTTGCACAAGGAAGTTGTTTGGCATCACAGAATGGGTACAGGAGGCTCGGAGTTCGATTTTACCTATAAATGTATATATAATATTTTTCTATACTACTGTAATATTTATATGAGTTAGATTTGGTACATTATTATGGTCAAAATGACATTGTACTTCAAAAAAAATACTTTACTGCTACCTTTATCAGTCCATTCAAATGTTTCAAAGACATAGACACAATACACATTATATTTGACGTAAAAGACCGGCAGTAGCTTATAATGTTACTACAGTAAATGAATGCGTATTAATACAAAGAGTACACCGGGGGAAAAAGACGAAGGCGCCTTCTTGATTGTCTTGTTAAGATGACGCAGAAGTGCATTCCAAAAAAAGTTTTTTTTTGACCCCTACAACTTCATCTCTTTGAAGCTCTCACTCCAGAGGGTAAACCCTTTGAAGGGATTAGGTCATAGGGATGAACCCTTCCGAAATAATAATAAATATATCCATACGTTAAAAGGCAGGTAGGACATCCTATCGAATGCAATGATTGGGCGAACACTTTTTGGTCCTGAGACTTCCACAGAAGACGCATGTACATTTTAATTATTTATTTATTTTTATTTAGACCACTTCTTTTAGTGATTGCTATCAGGATGTGAAGAACGTTTCAGCCAGCATAACAAAAATGCTTATGAAAAGCTTTGCCTAATGCCTACCTTACCTTTAATGTTGTAGCCAATTAACTCAAAGGGAAAATATTAATAATTATTCATAACTCGTTATGATTATTAATTATGATTAATTATGAATATGTGAATCAGTTAATCAGATTAACTTTATGTAGCTACATTAGGATTAATATTACAATCAATTAACCTTTTCGTCCAGTGAACCCTCAGTGTTAATTGTTTATTAATTCTAAGAAATGTTCATTTCCAGGTTATGGAAAAACAACATTCTTATTGTACAGTACTACTCAGAGCATGTAGTCAGGATCTAAATCATTTAAGAGGCAATTTATTAGCAGACGGAGTCAGAACCAAACATGTATTGTGCACAATCTTTATTAACTAACTCACAAACACATAACTAAACTAACAAACACAAAACATACACGCAGGTCACACAAATACGTAGGTACAAATGAGCAATGATAGAGTTGAACCGGAAGTGGGACCGGAAATGGAGCTATGGGAAAAAGTCAAAGACAATCTGGAAAAGAGTCATCAGTTTCCTCAGCAATAAAACACCTTTGCTGACACAGGTGGTTTACAAATTAATACTAAATCGTTGTTTAGTGTTCAAATGTACGATACTTGCAAGATGCCTTTAGGCTGAGGAGCATCGGATCTGCAGGCTGAGGAGCATCGGATCTGCAGGCTGAGGAGAAATCTTGATGATTCGGTCAGAAGTTGTTGCCAGTATCTTCTGCGTTGGATGAAGTACTATGAAACAACTGAAGCTGTTAATTTGACTCTTAGTGGGGAAAAAAAAAGTTATTTCTCTCTCATAGATGAGCACATGGCTGGGTTGTAGGCCGAGGCCTGCAGCAAAAAGGGGTCTCTTCAATCGTCCAAGAAGCAAGAGAAGAGAGAGTGAGTGGCATTGTTCACTGGCTTTTAACCTCTGGTCAAAGTCACACCTCTTAGGGTTTACCTGACCAATGAAGATGTTGTATTTCCAGGCGACAACACGCCTCCTGTCAGGGCTTTTACGACCGAGCAAGATTAACTGGCTGAGTTTTTGAAGAAGAACTATTAAAGATTCTTGTAATACTGATGTGTTGCACAGGTATGGACAAACCGCATACACAAGCATTTCAATCTTCTCGATACGAACCCATAGACACTAAACATGGCATATTTGAAGTTACCTTAAATGCATCATAAAACAATGTGAATACACTGTGAGTACAATATAACAACGGTAATAATGGATACCATTTCCTGGGGATGTGCATGTTCATTTATAGAACAGTCTGCCTATAAATTAATGCAGGAAAGTCTGTGTTCTGTGGGAAAAATGCAGGAAAGATGCAGGTTTTCTGTGTCTCTTTGCCTCTGCTTTTCCACGTGCAACACACACACACACACACATACTTCAGGGCAATAAAACTAAGGCTGGTCTTCTCGGGGGTTGGGGACAGACCCCAGAGTAAGTTTTAAATAATTGTTTGTTTAATATAACAAATAATTGTGTCTGATTTGTCTCAGTAGTTACAATGTTTAAAAATAACAACTTGGACATTATTCTAGATACTACTTTACTACTCAACAGTGTAGACAAAGGACAATTTTAAAAACATTTCATAGTTACCCATTTTTTTCCCCATAAATGTGTTGTTAGTTCTTAGGATGCACTGGCAGCTGTAGTCACACTTTATTGGTAGAAGATAAATATATTTATTTAATTATACATTTTTGAAAATATATTACTGGTTTTTTTTCATTGATTTCTCTTTCTTCACTGTATAATTTTGCCTTTTTGCACCTTTGCTTTTTTGCACAAAAAACATTGTCTTGCTTTCACCCCTTTATTCAGCTCCAGATGCCGATGCATCTTAACATGTATCATACATTTTCAAAAAGTTCTGAGGTTAAATGTTACTATTGCGCCTCAGAAAGGTTCTTTTTTCTAAGCAAAGCAAGTCTCCAGTTAGCACAATATATAATTTTGATACTATTCTATACTATAAATAGATCTGGCTTAGATTTTTGTGGGCTGTGAAATGGTCCTTGATACGCTTGAAGGGACTGCGATGCCTCAGGTGTGAGGGGATGAAGCGGAACAGAGACGCCACATGCCAGAATCGCTCGTAGGCACCATGGCATCTTGACAGAGGAAATTAAGCTGCATCAGTGCTGGCCTAATGCTAGAGCCCGAAGACAAACATGTAAATGTCAACTCTTTAATAGACATGTGAAATAGATCCTGTCAATTTTTTTTTTCCAGGGTACGATCCAAGAACGGCTGAATGGAATGATTTCTATAAATCCACAACACGTTCACATGTTCACACATATGAAGTGCCTCAACAGGGAAAAAAGCATCTGATGAAGAAAAACATGCTAAGAATTGGTCATGCATGTTTTAAAATGAAAGAAATAATGAAGTGTAAAAATGCAAGTGTATTTAAGGGAATTAATTACTTGAGAGCATTTCCTTCTTTTATAGGACATATATAATTACAGTTCAGTTTTATAAAATGGCCTCAACAATTAACCTCTTCAGAAGGGTATCATTATATGTGATTTTAATCATAGAATTTATCTCAGATGCATGCGAGTCATATCCTGTGTAACCAAGCTGAAGTTAAATTACAGTTTCACTACTGAAAGAGCCAATAAAATTTCCAATAACATTTCAAAGTAGGCATGTAACATCGTAACATCATAAACGAGATTAAAAACAGCAGAAACAAAGCTTGATTATGACTTTCAGAGTTTTCTAAACACTAATTGGCACAGTAAGATTTATCCACGTGACACAATCACAACCATCTGCCAGAACATTAGAAGTCATGATGTTTCATCTACAGCCAGATGAAAACCATTGCACCGATGCTCAACAGCTTTCATGCTGGGCCTCCAGAAATGTGGAGCAGTAGTTTTGTAGAAAAGGGCAAATAGTCACACTAGTCTGTGAAGTATTTTTATTTTTTTGTCTTGTACAAAATTCCTATACAACCCTGTCAGGCTTCGCTTCGTTCTCTGTCTGCGCTCCCCACAGTTCTTCTTTTGTCATGAAGCAGACATTTCTCCAAAGTTTTGTTGGCAGCATCCCACACAGTGTAATTGATTATGTAGATCTATTCATTTCTCAAAGCATGTGAGGGATTCACCAATTAATTCCACCGCTCTGAATAATAGCTGCTGGTTCATCTCGGGGAAAGCAGTGGGCTGAAACAATAACGTTGGCAAATAAGAAGCAAAGTAATGAGAAGTTGGACTTAAGGGGGAAAGCTGACACGTCATAGGAAAATACCAAGTCTTGCTTTAGGGGTGGTGTTTCACACCCTCCAAACATTAAGATAGGAAGTACAGCTAAAATACATCTGTCACAGGTTGCCACTGAGGCTTTTTGATTGACAGAACACTAGTTGAGTTTTTTGGATTTGTAAGAGAAGATCCCATTGTTTTTAGCAAATTATTGACACAGCTAACCCAGGGAACATTCTCAAAACTTCGGCTAACGTTCTGGCAAGGTTCTCTCAAAATTATTAACAAACATTCTTCAGGTCACATTAATCAAATGTTTGTTCAAAGTTGTCTGGTCTTTAATAATGCTCTCAAAATGTTAGCACAAAAATGTTGTTTATGTAAGCAATAAGGTACGAGAGGCTGCGCTGAGTGCCTGCAACCCCTTCAGCCAATACAGCACTAGCCTCGAGTACCTTATTGCTTTTATAAAACGGTTACCAGACAATACAAATATTAAAGCCAAAAATATGTAGCAATGCAACTTTCATGAAGTAAAGTTTCACTAAAAGCCTTCCTTCCGCTGGAAAAAATACTCCCTGACCGTGAACAGCAACAGAAGTTACATTATTATGCCATTAGATGGCAGCAAAGACTGTCTTTATGAGTGTGTCAGTCAGCAGCGAAGACTTTTACATTGAAAAGACTGAATTGTTGTGAACACGGAACAAGACGCAACTGACAAATGCTTTGACTAGCGCTGTCAGTCATGGGAAAACCCCTTAAATGTTAAAAGGACAGGATAATACATCAGACATTTAAACAGTTTTGCTAAATGCTAAATCTGAATGCAGGTAATAAAGTTGCTCAATCGATCTCTTTCTCACAATACTCTTCTACATAATACAGTAAGCTTCAATGAACAATATCAATTGAGAACATACAGTTTATGTTGCTAAGAGTGGTTGCTAAGGGAGTTGTGTAGAGATACACAGAACTGTTATTGGGTGAAGCGGTCATAGCAGTGTTTTATCGTGAATAAAACAGCTATTGAACAATCAGAATCAAGGACAGGAACTAACCGTTTGTAACACAGTTCGTATATGTGGGAAGAAGGAGGCGGGAACCGGCGAACATTCAACAAAACTTTAATCTCAAAATAAACAAACACAAAACGAAAGTAACGCCGGCAGACCCTCGCGGACGTCTGCCGGCCACACAAACATAATAAAACATAAAATAAAGTCCAGGCCTGGTCCTCTCTCATCCTTCACTGTCGTCGCTCCTCCTTTTATGCTCCCGGAGCTCCTCCGTGAGGGACTCGAGGCCGGTGCGCCTCACAGGTGACGATCATTAACACTCACAAGGCTCCAGTACCTCGCGCCGTTCCCTCACGGCTCTCGCCCGCCCTGCTCGTCACACCGTTTTATAAACATTGTTCAAGGAATGGGTTTTTTTGTTTTTTTTTGGAGTTGGATGTTCGTCTAATGTTCTGGCAAGGTTCTTTCAAAGTTATGAACAAATGTTCTTCCATTAATGTTACGCCTCCAGCGTGACAGTGTCTGAAGCACGTGATTCAAACGCAAAAATGTCATTGGCCAGCGACAGCCCGTGATGTGGCTACTTATGTGACTGTGAGTACAAGAGGGCACCTGTAGTACACTTCAACAATTTCTTCTGTCTTCAGGAGACATATGTCTGCGTATGTGTAAACGTGTTTATCATGAAGAAACACTCTGCCAAGCGTTTGCAGGAAGCGTCTGCTTTGTGCATTAGTGAGGAGCACGCGCGTTTAGTTCTCGAGGGAGCTGAATGTGCGCATTGTGAGGATTTCTCAATGAATGCTCCGCTGGCGTCGATGAGGCCGCCTTGGTAAACTGTTTTTGAAACTGAGCGTGTTTGGCCTCCTCTCGCTATAGAGAGACATTCTGCTGAGGCCTCCGCTCATCTGAGCTTCAGTTAAACAGTGACATCAAGGGTTTGGCCCTCTGGGAGGCTGCCTTGATTGACTGTCCTCCAGGCTGAGCTTGGCAGGCCTCCCCTCACTCTTGTGAGTCATTCTACTAAGGCCTCTGCTCACCTGAGCTATAGTTAGGCAGTGTCATTAAGAGTTCGGCCCGCCGGGAGGCCGCCTTGGTAAACTGTCATAACACTGAAGCTCCAGTTGGATGGTGATATAAAGAGTTGGCCCTCTTTAGGCTGCCTTGGAAACTGTCTTTTGACCCTTCTCAGGCTCTATTTTTATTTGTCTCAGAGATGTTGACTTCGAGTCCGGCAGGGTTAAGCAGGTCCTTTCAGCTCCCCTGGGGTTCTCAAAGGGTTGAACCAGATCCCCCTAGTATAGTGACAAGGCGAGGGAACTCTAATTTCTCTTTGCCTGTATTCCATTAAAGGTAATGACTGTCAGGTACTGGCATTACCAGACCTTGAGCTCTGCCCTGGGGCAGGCAGTGTTTACTCGCCAATGACATTGTCGTGTTTGAATCACATGCTTCAGACACCGTCACGCTGGAGGCATTCCCTAAAGTGTCTTTGGATGCAGTGTCTTGTTCCCCTTCTCAGAGAACCATTGTTACATGCGTAACCTGAGACTTTTTCCATCTTCTCCGGTTGTGTTCATATGTAAATTGCGTGAGCTTACTTCATCCATTTGTTTGAAAGATCTGAAAAAGTCTATACATTTACCCACCCATAGACCCTCCTCTCGAAGAAATCATGACAGAAGTGGTTTAAAGTGGACAAAAGAGACAGATTAAAACACCAGGTATGAACAGGAATGTGTCTCCCTTGTCTACTTGTGATTCAATTGACCAAAACGCATCTTAAAGGGTTAGTTAACCCAAAAATGAAAATGATCCCATGATTTACTCACTCTCAAGCCATCCTAGGTGTATATGACAATCTTTTATCAGACGAACACACTCAGAGATATATTTAAAAATATCCTTAGTCCTCCATGGTTTATAATGGTTGTAAAATGGCTGGTCAAATTTTGAAATTTGCATCCATCCATAAAAAATGAATCCATACGACTCCAGGGGGTTAATAGAGGCCTTCTGAAGTGAATTGATGCATTTGTGTAAAACAAATATCCTTATTTAACCCTTTCACACGTAAATTTAAAATATTCTGGCCGATTTTGATGTTATATACAGGTGCTGGTCATATAATTAGAATATCATCAAAAAGTTGATTTATTTCACTAATTCCATTCAAAAAGTGAAACTTGTATATTATATTCATTCATTACACACAGACTGATATATTTCAAACGTTTATTTATTTTAATTTTGATGATTATAACTGACAACTAAGGAAGATCCCAAATTCAGTATCTCAGAAAATTTGAATATTACTTAAGACCAATACAAAGAAAGGATTTTTAGAAATCTTGGCCAACTGAAAAATGTGAACATGAAAAGTATGAGCATGTACAGCACTCAATACTTAGTTGGGGCTCCTTTTGCCTGAATTACTGCAGCAATGCAGCGAGGCATGGAGTCGATCAGTCTGTGGCACTGCTCAGGTGTTATGAGAGCCCAGGTTGCTCTGATAGTGGCCTTCAGCTCTTCTGCATTGTTGGGTCTGGCATATCGCATCTTCCTCTTCACAATACCCCATAGATGTTCTATGGGGTTAAGGTCAGGCGAGTTTGCTGGCCAATTAAGAACAGGGATACCATGGTCCTTAAACCAGGTAGCTTTGGCACTGTGTGCAGGTGCCAAGTCCTGTTGGAAAAAGAAATCTGCATCTCCATAAAGTTGGTCAGCAGCAGGAAGCATGAAGTGCTCTAAAACTTCCTGGTATACGGCTGCGTTGATCTTGGACCTCGGAAAACACAGTGGACCAACACCAGCAGATGACATGGCACCCCAAACCATCACTGACTGTGGAAACTTTACACTGGACCTCAAGCAACGTGGATTGTGTGCCTCTCCTCTCTTTCTCCAGACTCTGGGACCCTTATTTCCAAAGGAAATGCAAAATTTACTTTCATCAGAGAACATAACTTTGGACCACTCAGCAGCAGTCCAGTCCTTTTTGTCTTTAGCCCAGGCGAGACGCTTCTGACGCTGTCTGTTGTTCAAGAGTGGCTTGATACAAGGAATGCGACAGCTGAAACTCATGTCTTGCATATGTCTGTGCGTAGTGGTTCTTGAAGCACTGACTCCAGCTGCAGTCCACTCTTTGTGAATCTCCCCCACATTTATGAATGGGTTTTGTTTCACAATCCTCTCCAGGGTGCGGTTATCCCTATTGCTTGTACACTTTTTTCTACCACATCTTTTCCTTCCCTTCGCCTCTCTATTAATGTGCTTGGACACAGAGCTCTGTGAACAGCCAGCCTCTTTTCCAAAGACCTTTTGTGTCTTGCCCTCCTTGTGCAAGGTGTCAATGGTCGTCTTTTGGACAACTGTCAAGTCAGCAGTCTTCCCCATGATTGTGTAGCCTACAGAACTAGACTGAGAGACCATTTAAAGGCCTTTGCAGGTGTTTTGAGTTAATTAGCTGATTAGAGTCTGGCACCAGGGGTCTTCAATATTGAACCTTTTCACAATATTCAAATTTTTTGAGATACTGAATTTGTGATTTTCCTTAGTTGTCAGTCATAATCATCAAAATTAAAAGAAATAAACATTTGAAATATATCAGTCTGTGTGTAATGAATGAATATAATATACAAGTTTAAATTTTTGAATGGAATTAGTTAAATAAATCAACTTTTTGATGATATTCTAATTATATGACCAGCACCTGTATATAGCTAGGGAGTTTGTGATAATTCTGTAACTGTGTTTTTTTTTAAGAGGTCAATTCAAAGCTTTAGTTGAGGCACTTTTCCCAATGATTTCCATATTGTTGCGAAACTTTCATGATTGTTGTTTGCATGCTGCCTGGTTGGGGATTTCAGTGGAGGAGGGACGCAACGTTTATTAAATACTTGTTTGTTTACCACAGTTTTAATCCAGACATGGTTCTAAACTTGTTTATAATATTTATGTACTAAAAACAGCAAATAAAGGCTTTTTCTGCTCCAGACTCAGTTCTGTTTCTGAGTTTCCTTTAATCTCAATTTCTCCCCTGACTCATTTGGTTCAAGATGTCTAGTGGGAGGAATATCATGTCTCATGTCAACAATTTTCAGAAGCAAGATATTTCCACTTGTTTGTGTGTGTGTGTTTATCTGGTTGGGGAAGTGTAGATTGGGGATCTTGAAAATATTACATGTGGATGCTCAGACACTATTTGTCTACAACACAATATTACTTGCAATAGTTTCAGCAACACTCCTACTCCAAGGGCAAATGCAGCCATGGGGAGAAAAAAGTGCATGGTCGTGACTTGACAGAGAAAGATGCCGCAGCTCCTGCAGCCTGATATTTGGCCCCTGTTCCTCACAGGAGACACCCTTCTCAGTGTATTCATGTTTCAATAAGGCTTTGAATAGTTTCTCCCCCACCATCACAGCTCACTGAGCTGAAAGCTCCCAAAGCTCCCCGCTCTTCATTATGGCCGCTGTATGTGGGACGCCTCCAGGTCACTCCTGATGTTCCTCTGGCCGCCTGAGGAGGATTTTCGATGCAACACTCACAAGCCGTGCCAGAACAACCAAAGGCAGGGGAACGCAATCTGTGAAGCAAGAGATCGCTGATTTTTAATGAACAAGAAGTGGTGATTTGAGATTTGGGACTTTTTTTGGTTTAGGATTAAAAGATCCTCTGTTACATTTGCAGTTGTTTGCTGGTTACCGTTTGTGCCTCCTCCTATTTCCTTGAGCGATTGATATTATTAATTTCTTTCTCTGATCTAAATGTAAAAGGACTATTGGTAACAAAATAGAGGTTCTTTTGTTGAACTTCAGGACCCTTGGAGCACTGTGACACTCAGCTGATGAAAGTTTGTGTTGGAGTTTGAGGCATCACCCATGGTATTAAAGGATTAGTTCACTTCAGAATTCAAATTTCCTGAAAATGTACTCACCCATATGCCATCCAAGATGTTTATGTCTCTCTTTCTTAAGTTAAAAAGAAATTAGGGTTTTTGAGGAAAACATACAAGGATTTTTCCCCATATAGTGGACGTCAACAGCTACCAACGGGTTGAAGGTCCAAACTGCAGTTTCAATGCAGCTTCAAATGGCTCTACACGATCCCAGCTGAGGAATAAGAGTCTTGTCTAGCAAAACGATTGGTCATTTTCTAAAAAATAAATAAATAAAATTATATATACACACTTTTTAACCACAAATGCTAATCTTGTGCTAGCTCTGCGATGCGGCACGCATTACATAATCACGTTGGAAAGGTCACGTGTGACGTAGGTGGAAGTACAGATCCAGTGTCTACAAAGCAAATGTGCAAAGAAAAAAAGAAAGGTAAAACAACGATGTTGGACAACTTTGAAGTTGGAGGAGAAAATGAGTTTTTTGCCCTACCTCAGTACTTACGCCTATACGTGACCTTTTCAACGTGATTACGTAATGCGTGGTGCATCACAGAGCTAATGCACCATGAGCATTTGTGGTTAAAAAGTACATCAATTTTTATTTTTTACAAAATGACGGATCATTTCACTAGTTAAGAACCTTATTCCTCATCTGGGACCTTGTAGAGCCCTTTTGAAGCTGCATTGAAACTGCAATTTAAACCTTCAACCCGTTGGTTACTGCTGAAGTCCACTATATGGAGAAAAATCCTGGAATGTTTTCCTCAAAAAACATAATTTCTTTTTGACCGAAGAAAAAAAGACATAAACATCTTGGATGACATGGGGGTGACTCAATTATCAGGAAATTTAACTCTGAAGTGAACTAATCCTTTAAAGGAAACACTTGTAGTAACTTAAGGTTAACTGTCTACGCNTGTTTTTTGCTTTTTTTGCACTTTGTCTATCTTGTAAATTCGTATATTATTATTTTATTCCTTTTATTATGTGTCTTGTCTTGTCGCTGTCACTCTGTTACACTGTGGAGCTTCTGACACTAAAACAAATTCCTAGTATGTGTAAACAACATACCTGGCAATAAAGCTCTTTCTGATTCTGATTCTGTTATTATGACTACAGATATAAAAAGAATGAAATTTCAAAGCAAAGCACCATGTATCAAAATGTTCATGTTCTACAGAGCTCATATATGTTCTACAGACGTTCAAGTTCTACAGAGCTCATATACGTTCTACAGACGTTCATGTTCTACAGAGTACTGCATATGTTTGTGACCTTTGTAGAACACAACATGTAAATAATTGAATATGCAAAAATAAACAAGCAATTATCCCAGCAAATTGCTGTGAAAGATAAATAGACATGAACCAGATTGTGTGATATTGTAAATAGAGTTTTAGTTATAGTTCCCTTTGACTGGGAACTTGGACCTTATTTTTATTTAATTTTCTCTCAGTCTGCGTAATAAAGTTACAGTAGAACACAATTGGTTGCACTGTGTTATTGCATTATGATTGACTCTTAGGGCTTATCAACTTGCAATCTACACTATATGTGAGTTGCAAAAACAATATAAACTTCTATACACAATTATTGGAGGTGAAGTGTTTATAATGTTGTTGTGATGAGCTGAATTGTGGTGAACTTTTATTATGAGATGTCAACAAGGTAAACAGATACTGTCTCTGTTTATAACACTTGGCATATGAACTCAACAAAGCTACAAACCATGGGTTGTGTGCCATTCAGAAATGAATTGAAAATGGTTTTGAACTCCAATCCAGTTTCTGAATTTGAAATAAAGCTGTAAAAAATTCAGTTTTTTAAAGTTTAAATGTGAGGAAGTAGAATTTAAATTAATCGAAATGTATGAAATGCATTTATATAGCTTAAAATTACAGATAGTTCGAACTATAGAAATTTGTATCTATTTGCATTTTATATTTTATCATATTTAATGAACTTTTGTGGACTAGGGTGGACAGCACTTCTTTTCTCAGAATACATTATATTTGTGCAATTTATTTATTTATATTTTTCAAACAATTCTATAAAGTCTTCTTTCTGTCATTCAGTTTGCTATTCAACTTTCTGTGGTGTGTTCAATTCAAATTCAGATTCAGATTAATTGAAAAGGAGACCATTATTCATTTTCATAACAAAGCCCTCTAGCCATGACTATCCACAATATAGCACAACCTCTTGAATGTTATAATTTAATGACATCTTTTAACAGTTTTGGCAATGTGTCTGATTTAATAGCAGTTACTCAATGCACAGATTTCAGAATTGGTGTGATATGCTCTGATATGGTCTTTATGTTGTTTTGGGCCATTTTCTATAAACTAATTGTAAATGAGATGAAGTTTTTGTGGGTGGATGAGACATGGATGTTAATTATTAAATGCTAAATGCATTTTCTGTACAGAAAAAGAAGCATTAAAATGATAGAATAGTTACTTGAAAACCTTGATGATATGCATATTAGAAATACACAGTTTACAGTGAATATTGTTTTTTTTGGTTTTGACAGAGTTGTTACTATGAAGGTCGGTGTGTGGAGAGAGTTAGTCTGTTTTGTCTGCAGCTTTATATCAGTCCCGATTCTTAGTGAGTATGCTTTGACAGATTGCTACTGATAAAAATCTTTGTATGGACTTAATAGATGACAGCAAGAATTATGTGTCCTTGTGTAAATGTGTGGTACACCTCCCGGTGGTTTTAAAAACACTTCATACTGTCAATTATCCAGTTTGGTGCTTATGAAATGACTGTTGCAGGCGCAGTGTGGGAAACCTTCCTCATTTAACAAAAAAATGACACCCTGTCATTGAAATGTTTATGTCACTAATTATTTTTCTAGATACGTTTTTTTTTCTTTCTTTTGTTTATACGCTTTTACATGTCACTCATCACTGACATTTAAATCAATTACTTTATACTGTAGCGGTTTCACTAAAAGATTTTCATTGTTGACTTTTTTCATTGAGCTGCGTGTCTGAATGTCAAATGAAAGACTTTTACAGCACTGCATAAAAGAGATCAATTAATAAATAAAGATATTTTGCCATCTTTCATGCTACATAAATATTCCAAATAACCTTTCAAAGAATTGCTTGTTAAGTTTAGAATTGCAAATATTATAGGATATATTTAATAAAGTCTAAAGCAAGATCATAAGCTAGCAGGAGTTAAAGGGTTAGTTCACCCAAAAATGAAAATTATGTCATTAATCACTCACCCTCATGTCGTTCCACACCTGTAAGACCTTTGTTCATCTTCAGAACACAAATTAAGATTTTTTTCATAAAATCCGATGGCTCAGTGAGGCCTGCATAGCCAGCAAGACAATTAACACTTTCAGATGCCCAGCAAGCTACTAAAGATGTATTTAAAACAGTCCATGTGACTACAGTGGTTCAACCTTAATGTTATGAAGCGACGAAAATTCTTTTTGAGCGCCAAAAAAACAAAATAACGACTTTATTCAATAACATTTAGTGATGGGTGATTTCAAAACACTGCTTCATGAAGCTTCGAAGCTTTACGAATCTTTTGTTTCGAATCAGTGGTTCAGAGCGTGTATCAAACTGCCAAAGTCATGCCATTGAAAGTGGTGAACCATTGAAATTTCCAAACACTTATAACATAACGAAGCCTCTTTTACTGAAATCACGTGACTTTGGCAGCTTGATACGTGCTCCAAACCACTGTTTCAAAACAAAAGATTTGTAAAGCTTCAAAGCTTCATGAAGCAGTGTTTTGAAGTCGCCCATCACTAGATTTTTTTAGATTTTCTATTTCTTGTTGTATAAAGTCGTCATTTTGTGTTTTGACACACAAAATGTATTCTCGTCGCTTCATAACATTAAGGTTGACCCACTGTAGTCACACGAACTGTTTTAAATACGTCTTTAGTAGCTTTCTGGGCATTTAAAGTGTTAATTGTCTTGCTGGCAATGCAAGCCTCACTGAGCCATCGGATTTTATGAAAAATATCTTAATTTGTGTTCCGAAGATGAACGAAGGTCTTACAGGTGTGGAACGACATGAGGGTGAGCAACTAATGACAGAAATGTCATTTTTGGGTGAACTAACTCTTTAAGCAACCAATATAACTAATATATATGATCCAGCACCCATTAAGAAATCTATGGCCTGGTTTCACAGACAGGGCTTAGATTAAGCCAGGATTAGGCCTTAGTTTAATTATAGGATATTTAAGTACCTTTTAAAACATTCCTTAGAAAAAAAAATATATATATTACTGGTGTGTATCTTGAGACAAAACAATGGCAGTGACATATTTTAAGATACACTATATTGCCAAAAGTATTGGGACACCCCTCCAAATCATTGAATTCAGGTGTTCCAATCACTTCCATGGCCACAGGTGTATAAAATCAAGCACCTAGGCATGTTTCTACAAATATTTGTGAAAGAATGGGTCGCTTTCAGGAGCTTAGTGAATTCAAGCGTGGTACCGTGATAGGTTGCCACCTGTGCAATAAGTCCATTCGTGAAATTTCCTCACTACTAAATATTCCACGGTCAACTGTTAGTGGTATCATAACAAAGTGGAAGCAATTGGGAACAACAGCAACTCAGTCACGAAGTGTTAGGCCACGTGAAATCACAGAGCGGGGTCAGCGCATGCTGAGGCGCACAGTGCACAGAAGTCGACAACTTTCTGCAGAGTCAATCCGATGGAGAACGGTACTTGCCTGACTGCATTGTGCCAAGTGTAAAGTTTGGTGGATGGGGGATTATGGTGTGGGGTTGTTTTTCAGGGGTTGGGCTTGGCCCCTTAGTTCCAGTGAATGGAACTCTTAATGCTTCAGCATACCAAGACATTTTGGACAATTTCATGCTCCCAACTTTGTGGGAACAGTTTGCGGATGGCCCCTTCCTGTTCCAACATGACTGTGCACCAGTGCACAAAGCAAGGTCCATAAAGACATGGATGAGCGAGTTTGGTGTGGAGGAACTTGACTGGCCTGCACAGAGTCCTGACCTCAACCGATAGAACACCTTTGGGATGAATCGGAGACTGTAAGCCAGGCCTTCTCGTCCAACATCACTGCCTGACCTCAAAAATGCGCTTCTAGAAGAATGGTCAAAAATTCCCATAAACACACTTCTAAACATTGTGGAAAGCCTTCCCTGAAGAGTTAAGGCTCTTCTGAGAAAGATTCTGAGTTGGATGATTAAATGTATCTGTGAGACATTGAACCTGAGAATGATACATTAAACAAGTCAAAGAAGGATATCAGGAGAATTACAATAATACAAAACCAGTCCCAAGTGGATTGACCCTGTGGCCTGTTTTATTCACTCATTGAGTAGGCATAAATAGAGCAGGTCTTTAGACACTTTGTCAAAAATAAATCAGATTTACACAAAACCATGAGGACAGTTCCCAAGGCAGAACCCATAAAGCACACAATAATGGAAGCTACTCTCAGAGGTCAAAGAAACAATGGCTGTGCAGCTCCTCACCTGAGCCATCTTACATTGAAAACATGATACTCTTGTTCATCATGCTGAAATAAAGCCTATAGAGATAATAAAGCTCAAGGCTGTGGTCAGCTTCCTTCTGATCAAGTTAGTTTGATGTTGTAATGTCCTTGTCACAGACTAAATACACACGAGAAAGGCTTGATTAGTGTTTATGAAATGGAGCATTGTACCTCTGGCCATGTAGTGAACTACAGCCATAACTTAGTAATTATATGAATCATTTAATCAGTGTGCTGCAAAAATATTACTGTTGGTTTTATCCATTAGCCTATTTATGTAGTTCTACATTAAAAGCCAGGAGTTAATTAAATAAGTTATAGCATGTGCTTACCATGTTTACTGATATGGACATATAAGGTGCTTGACCAGTAGACCTTTGTTACTTCGTTTTTAGTGTCTACACTCACCGGCCACTTTATTAGGTACACTTGTTCAACTGCTTGTTAATGAAAAGATCTAATCAGCCAATCACATGGCAGCAACTCAATGCATTTAGGCATTGGTCAAAATGATCTGTTGAAATTCAAACTGAGCATCAGAATGGGGAAGGTAGCTGATTTAAATGACTTTGAACATGGCATGGTTGTTGGTACCAAATGGGCAGGTCTGAGTATTTCAGAAGCTGCTGATCTACTGGGATTTTCACACATAACCATCTCTAGGCTTTACAGAGAATGGTCTGAAAGAGAAAGTATACAGTGAGCTGCAGTTCTGTGGCAAAAAATGCCTTGTTGATGCCAGAGGTCAGAGGAGAATAGTCAGACTGGTTCAAGCTGATAGAAAGGCAACAGTAACTCAAATAACTGCTCCTTACAACCGAGGTCTGCAGAAGAGCATCTCTGAACGCACAACATGTCGAACCTTGAAGCGGATAGGCTACAGCAGCAGAACACTCCTGTCAGCTGAGAACAGGAAACTGAGGCTACAATTTGCACTTGAGTACCAAAATTGGACAATAGAAGATTGGAAATACGTTGCCTGGTTTGTTGAGTCTCAATTTCTGCTGCAACATTCAGATGGTAGGGTCAGAATTTGGTGTAAACAACATGAAAGCATGGATCCATCCTGCCTTGTATCAACGGCTCATGCTGCTGCTGGTGTAATGATGTGGGGGATAGTAAACTGAGCATTGTGTAATTGCCATAACTTGAGTATTGTTGCTGACCATGTCCATCCCTTTAAGACCACAGTGTACCCATCTTCTGATGGCATTTTCCAGCAGGATAACGCACCATGTCACAAAGCTCAAATAATCTCAAACTGGTCTCTTGAACATGACAATGAGTTCACTATATTCAAATGGCCTCCACAGTCACCAGATCTCAATCCAATAGAGCACTTTAGGGATGTGGTGGAACGGTTGATTCGTATCATGGATGTACAGCCGACAAATCTGCAGCAACTGTGTGATGCTATCATGTCAATATGGGCCAAATTCTCTAAGGAATGTTTGCAGCACCTCGTTGAACCTATGCCACAAAAAATGAAGGCAGTTCTGATGGCAAAAAAGGGTTCCAACCTGTTACAAGGTGTACTTTATAAAGTTACTTAAAAAGGTAAAACTCTGGAAATCTCTGTTGCCCGATGTATAATTTTTTGTATAATTTTATGGTTGGTAAAAAAAAAAAAGAAAAAAAAAGCAGACCAGAACTTTACTGTAAACACTACAGAGTTGTAAGCATTATGGAAACTGGCGCCATCTGATGTCTCTGTTATCTGTGTAGTGAAAATTACTTTGAAACACTTTGATCAGTATTAATATTAGGCAACTGTAATATTATTTAAGTGGTCTTGTTGCTATGTTGGTAGTTTTGTACATCATAATGACTTTTTTTGTGGAAAAAATATTTAAAAGAATTAGAAAAATTGATAAAATTTGATAAAATAGATACAATTTCAACTTAAAATGGAACACTCTAATCCAGGGGTAGGCAAGTTCGGTCCTAGAGAGCCGCTGTCCTGCTGAGTTTAGCTCCAACCTTAATCAAACACACCTGAACAAGCTAATCACTAAACCGACCGTCTGCTAGCCGCCTCACGTCACAGAACTCAGATAATTCCCAACACATAGAAACTCTTTCACCTAGATATTATCACATAGAGACTGTGTCTGTACCTCGAACTAGTAAATACAAAAAACTTC